>JAANSQ010003429.1:0-10137 GCA_036850885.1 Lepidocyrtinus dapeste
TAGTTTTTGGTGGCATTCCTGGAATAAGACCTTAGTAACTTTTTTATTTATTACCTCATCTATTCGTCCGGCGGCCATGGGGTGTCTTAAAATTACTTTAGATTGCAAATAGGATTTATCAATCATTTTTTCTAGTCTTTAAATATTGTAAGACGGTTCTTTTAGGAAAACATATTGGTAATGATGTGTATCTGGTCGGGAAAATGGCGAGAATGACCTCTCCGTATTAACGTGAGACTCAGGTTCATTTTTATATACAGGCTCATTAGCATCAACGGTGGAAATTTAGGTTGAATTGGTAATGATGAGTTTTACGTCAGTCTGGTTAAAAGTTAGCGCTTCCATTAAATATGCTAATTAAATGATGCTAAAAATCCTTCAAGAGCGATTAAGCTGAACAGAAGTCCGTACCTGGACTTGAAACCAAATAATTATTTTGAGCCACAGCGGAGACAGAGACCACTATCTACACAAGGAGATAAATTTGGGTTGTAAAAGTTGCAATTATTAGTAATTTGTGGGTACGGGCATGGGTATTAACAAAATAGTTAAGTTAAGAAATCTGGAAAGGTAAGTTTGAAATGGGTCAGAGACTGTAGTGTCCAGAATATAACTTGTCAAGCTATTACAGAAGCATATTACAAGTATTCATGTAAATGAAGCTGATTTTGGGTAAAAGATATTATTAGAGAGTTTTATTGCCTTGATCTTGATGTCAGTCCAAGGTCAATATTCAGGTTCTTTTTTATAACAGCAGGTCACAATTTTCAGCTTCTGAAGTGTAACCCACCCTCGTTGAAACATTCATAAAAACATAATAAAAATTAAAAATACTTTCGGAAGCATCCTTCTACTATGTACATGGCTAAAATTACTAAAAAAATTCTAATGATGAATTTTGATCGGAGGTCAAGGTTGAGTTGAATATAAATAGACTTTAATTATCTCAAGCTTTCGGAAAATATTTTCTTCCTTCTTCAGGAGAAAAATGAAAAAAACTTCTAAGTCCCGCCACCTGAATCCATCCGATTATAATTTGCATGAAGTAAATGCAATACATAAAACACATTTATTTAGCTAATCAGAGAATGAACTTACATAATAGGAATTCAAATTCAAGTCACATTTATAAGTGCCGTAAAAAGCCGATATGAGAGAGAGGAAAATTTAATTTAATAATTAAATTAAATTTTAATTTATTGATCTTTTCGGTTACATTTTAAGTATTACATAGCACATCTCAGGGTATCATTGCCTTAAGTATGTAACTACTTAATGGTGCTTCTAATTTCCAATATTCTTTTCTTTCTGGTCAGAACTTTTCGCGAACCGTTTAGATTAACCTCCTTAACCAAAATATAAGTACCAATCTGATTAAAAAACGTGCAGCAAAATCCAAATGAGATGGCTTGACCTATGAAAAAAACAATGCACTTTTCTCATTGATTGATTGAACAAAGTGCAAGGGAAATAGCATAGGTGCATACAATTGCAAATCAGGTAGGCTAATATATTTTAGCTTAGCATGCTGCGGCAAGAAGTAGAAAAGATTTGGTCAAGTTTGGAAGTATTTACATACATACAATGTAAATGTATATATATATATACATAAAACATAGATAAGTCCAAGTCCATCACCATCATGCATCTATGTATGTAGGTCTGTCTGTCTTTTGGTAAAACCTAAAAGGACACTCTGGTAGGACACTCTATTTAATTTATTACCCAAATTAGCACATTTCTGCTTCTGCTACGACACGGTTTTAAATGATTGTACTATAATGTATTTTTAGGGTCTAAAATTCAGATTTTATTTATAATCCCACAACATATATTATGAGTGCATTTTTCATGGACAAGTTATTGTACACGACAGGTTGACACCATATTAACCTAGCCCTTTACTCATTGTCTCAGATCAGAACAGAACAGTATTCTCAACTCACTTCTCTTCTATAGCCATTCATTGGGTCTTCCTGGTGCATGTAGTATTTTTTACTACTTTTTTATACGTTAGATGTTAGAATAGATTTTACACACTTTGATCTAGCTAGCAGCTAGCATTTTACATCATGGACAATATTGCCTGCCACTTACTAATACATGGTACGGATGTCTCGCATCTTGCCCACATTTAGTTCAGTTCCCACTTAAATTTTTTTTGCTCCAGAAACCGTCTTTTGTTCTCCATTCTCCACCTTTTGTAGCATGTTCTCGGTCTGTGTAAAATACATAAGGCAATTGCACCACACCGTAAAACTGTTTTTGTATGTGTCCGTGTCCTGTGTCTAGCATAGTGTCCATGAATAATAGTGATGTGATCATCATAAAAGACCTTGGATAACTTATATTGCAATTTATTGAGTTACTTTTTGTAATCATTTTGGTTGCTGGAAGCTGGAATGGTATCCGAAATATTTTTTAAATCATGTAACTTATGACACAATTAGAAAAACATACAAGACGCTCTTCCCACCCTAAAGTTGAAAAGATTTTTTTTTATTCTCGTGCCTCTTCATTTTCACTATCTTCTACACGGCTACTAGTACGGTTCAGAAATTTACGTAAGATAATTAACATAATTTAACAAAACAACCAATGTGTTACTGTCGTTTAAAAGTAATGCGACTCTGAATTTTCTCATTCGATTCCTTTTCTAAAATGTACAAAATATTTTTATTTCAATTTTGCAGTTATATTTTTTAAGCAAAATTAACTTTTCTTTTACTCTGACACATTATCAAGTCGGGTTCAATTAGAACCTTCGTGAATAATGTCAGCTGATAAGTGGTTCAGGCGTGGGTATAAAAGGTCAAAGAAGTAAATTTAGTAAATAAAAAATTTCCAATCAACTACACCAGTCTAACTAGGGAATACTCACAATCACTCAAATCGGAATACTGTATAAATTGTGAAAAGCCACAAAACAGAATCATTTAATTAAGCACGCTTAAATAGCTTTTCATTGGTTTGTTGTTTCAGTATTTGAAGGGCAAGATGCAGCATGTGACTTGACAAGAGGAAACAACTGGAAATATTTATTTCCTGAAATAAGACATCGCGGTGCGGCGCCGGTTGCTCTTACTTGGACATCTGCATTCCGCACTAGATCTTGCTCACTGAAAGTAAACGTTTGTGTGGTCCATACTCTTTGAAGAAATCAACAATGGACGAGTCTGGGGTGCTTATTACTTAGTTTAAATATATTTAATACCTATTCTGCTGATACTTAGTTTTAGCAGTTTAATTAATGTCATCTAATTATTGACAGGGGCCTCCATTTCGCGGATTTGCCGAATTTGAGCATAATGAAGTTAAAGCCAAACTGAGCGATAAATTGGCTTACATAAACAATGTTGTCCTTGAAGTAAGAGGTGCAAGGTCTCGAATACGTACTCCAAGCTCAGGATCTGCAGCGAGTGCAACCTCTACTTCCTCAGCTTCGACGAAACGCCCAATAAATCGTTTTCTCAAGCGCAGTGAGAGTTTATCCTCGCCTCCACCTCCAAAAACTTTAGATATTGTGACCAAACAAGCGAAGCCATTAACAGGAAAATCTGTTCAACCGGGAAGTGACTTAATTGAGAAGACAAAATCGCCTTCTAGATTCTTTTTAGGCTCACCAACTCGAAGTAAAAGTTTAAGCACATCTAATGGGTTTGCGAAACTTCCTTCAGCTGAAAAGAGCTCACCAGTACCAATTCTAAAGGACACGGTTCCCAAACAGAACGAAACTCAAACCGGGGCGGATTCAGTCCCAAAAAAGGTGAATAATTTTTTGAAGCTATTCTACTGCTTCAGCTAAGTCTAATTTGGTTGCACGTAGTGCAGAAGCAGTGAAAGTAACTACGATAGTTAATACTGGAGCAAGTTCCAATGGCTCCATCTCTAAAGAGCCAACGGTTACCGTGAACGAAGGAAAACCCCAAAGAACGAGAAGATCGTCCCAGCTAAATTCTGCGGTTGAAGTAGAACCCGAACCTGCACTGACCATACAACCAGTGTCAGTGACTGATAACCTTAAACCTATGTCTATAGAAAAACTTGAAACTCCTCTAGTCTCTCCAGGCCCCATTATAATAGCAGCCTCATCATCTGAAAATACTTCTTTAAAAACTGCTGTTATTAGTAAAGAAGAACTATCTCAGCCAATACAGAAGGCGCCCAAGGAAGTTATTCTTGCTGACGCACATAAAGTTCCAAAAGCGGTAGAGAATGGGACTCCAAAAAAGATTGAAGACAGAAAACCATCTCCCTCCAAGAAATCAGTATCGTCGTTGGCAGAGATGAGTTTCCTCAGTGGCCAATCCTCACGTTCAAAACGGACCATTGTGCCCAACAAACGATTTTTCCCAGAGGATTCAGATCAGACCACGAAAGCCCCTTCTCCGAATTCAAAGCAAGAAGTTAAGGTTAAAGTTCGCTCACCTCCTGCCAAGATCGTTCCAACTTCACGAAAATCCGTTCCAGATGTGGCTGTGGCTGTGTTGTCTAATTTAGGAGGAGATGAAAAGACCAAGACAACTTTCTCCGCTAAGAAAAGATCCATCAGTGCAGATTATCCTAAAAGGAGGAAGTTAAGCTCTAATTCCGAATCTGTACCAGCATCAGTACCAACAGTACCAGTTGCGCCATCGCAAGCAGTACGCTCTGATAAATCTGACGACTACAATTCCTTAGGGGAGCCTGCTAGACCTCGTAGAATTATCATACCCAATCGCAAGTTCATATCTGAAGAACAGATGGTGACTAAAAAGAAGAAGAGTAACGAAGCGACGGAGCCCCAAAGGAAGCGTAGAAAATCGGAGAAGGAGAAATCTGCTCAAAATAATATAAGTACCACTCCAAAAAAGATCGAGCTTACCCCAGAAAAATCCATTAGTCCTGTCTGTGATGTTCCCAAGCCAGGGAGCGAAGCAAAGCATGACAAAAATTGGTCACTAACTGGTGCTAGCAGGTCAGTTAAATGGTGATAAATGTAAAGAAATAAATACTCCATGTGTTTTATTTTTCAACATTTAACCTCATTGCAGCTATGACGGAGTTAACGCTTCAAAGCCAAACCTTTCTGCTACTACAAGACACGTGAAAATTATTAGTAGCTCGACTCCAGCAGCAAAGCTCTCCCCTTCTCCGACTGCGAAACTCACTCAACCTCCAGTTGCAAATGGGAATTGTGCCAATTTGAATGTTGTCCAGAAGGTAATCACTAAAATCAAGTAAATAAAATAAGTTTAGGTTTAGGAGTGGAACCTAGAGGGTTTGAAGCAGTCCGAATGGATAAATGCTATAACATTATGCAAGCAAAATCTTCATGAAATTTGTCATTTTATTTCTAATTTTCAGACTCCTGAGAAAATATCTCCCGATGAACTTCCCTTGCCTCATTTTGAAGTTAAGCTGATTGAAGGAGACCCGAAATTCCGTAAGCAAAAGAACTTTTCTAATATTGTTTTAAAATGGATTGGTTTTATGACAATGCTGTCTTGGATTTCCAGTTGGAGCATGTATCCTGAAAGCAAGAGACCATCCAGTAAAGAGCAATGACTTTAATGTTGGTATTGTATGCTGCGGAGTGTGCTCAAGATTTAAGAAGTATCGACTTGTTACTGAGGTATGTTATTTTCACTAATTTTCTTCTCACTAGCATGAATTTGACCAATTTGGGAGTGAGGCATTTGGAATTTTATATGGTTTAGAAACAAATACAAGGCTCGTACCTGTGCGTCGAATGCATTGACATTGTGAATAAAGTGTTCCAATCTGCCCTGCAAAGTAAACCTTTCTCCTTTATAAGAGGTGAGTTTTACAGGGACAAGGGTATTAACCATTCAAAAATAAAAAATAAATCTGAAATGTTACATTTTAGAAATTTTACATTGCATCTTCTTTTCTTATTGGATCTTAGGACCTCCTGTGTGCGAAGGCGTATGCCCCCTGGTTTTCCAGCCTTTAGACCAATTTTGTGAAGCCTGCTTTGCCAAGACATGTCTACGGAACCTACCGATGAAGTCTGACATATACTTCAAAATCTGGAGGTCGATCCCCGCCATGTCTAGGGGTTGCGTTCCCTACAGCCCGGTGGCTAACAAAGCGAGTCCCAACGTGGGTAAAGTGATTTATGTCAACGATCATGGAGAAATTTCTTCCGTGGAGAATGTGGAAGTGAATCGACCAGAAGCTGTTTCCAGCAACGGCAACTTGAACAAAGAATCCAAAGCCGAGCTGAGGACTGGTAACTATTTTTTCACCTATTATCGTAAGTTTAAGCTGCCTAATTACATTTTAATTAACTTTGTCTGTTGTTTATCCTAGATGATCTCAATAGTGCCAGTGCAAGAATATCCAGCTTCACTAACCATCGAAATGACTCAATAGGGAAGAATTGTGAGAACACAATTCCCACTCTGAAGTGCATAGGCTCAACCTCAGAAGGTCTGCCTTCTGCAGCAGACATACAGATAGCTAATAATACAGATAGTGTTAAGAGCAACGGTGTGCCCCAAGAGGAAGTGAGTTGTATTATTTGATTTAGTTTTAATTAGCTTTGTCCCCTTCTTTTTTGTTTGGTTGTGGCTCAGGGAAAATGCTCGAAAGCCTTACGTTTTTGATCATGTGAAAATATTGATATACTGATGACAGATATTGTTGGGCAGGCAGATCGGCCAGGAGAGGGTAAAAGCCATGATTGATCCCATTTTGAAACCTGACCAGGAAGATATTGAAACTCATGGTTTTCCCGTTGTTGTTTGTGGTTCGGCATACCCTCGTAAGCCTCTCTGCTTCCTCTGTGGCTCCGCCGGAATCGAACAAGTATTGTTTTTTTTCTTATTCTTTCTTTAAACTTTTATGATAAATTTGTTTTGTTGATTAATTCGCGTTTTTCAATTATCACTCACTTGCTCTGGTATGCTCTGTTCATATGGTATGATATGATTGTCTATTCTCAAAAAGCAGAGAAAATTACATATATGGATTGTATGATTATAATTAGTTAGGGTGCAGTCGTGTAGCACTTTTTCTTTACGCACTTTAGTTATTTTGAAAATAATATGTCGATACGATATCAACATGCCTATATTATAATTCTAGACTGAAATCTGTAATAGAGAGGGGAACGTGTCTCCGCTTGTGTCAACTTTCGAAGATATATTTAATTAAAGATCATAGATTCAGCTTGTTAGATATAACTTCCTGGCAGTATTGGAGCTTATGTAGCCACAAATATTTGCTTACTTAAATGATTTCTATTCATAAAATGCATTGCATTGGTAAGTGTGGAAGGAGTCATGTACATGTTTAGCTCAACAATCAAGATGTAGCATCATCCGTATTATACACAAGAAAGATAACAAACACAGCCAGCCGACATTTTTCAAATTTCCGCGCGGCGACTACAAGCGCCTTCCTCCCTTTACGATTCTTTACATGTTTTGAAAAGTAGATTTAGGCAGTCATTTTTTTAGGTTTGTGAATAATAGACGAACCCCTTGAAGAACTTTTGGGGTAATGCGCGTTCTGCGTTGATTCTATATGTATTTTCTGTGTAGCTCATTTTCTGTAGCATGTGCTGCGAGCCATACCATCCGTATTGTGCTGGAGATGACCTGCTGCTGGATACTTACATTTCTTATTACACTAGTACCAACAAGAATTATTCAGGGGAGGATTCAATGATGGAGGGGGATTTGGAAGAAACCAATGCTATGTCGCAAGTTGTCCTGAAGTGGAATTGTCGTCGGTGTATGTCATGCAAAAGATGTGGGGAAAGTATCTCGGGGAAGGAGATGATACGATGTGTAAGATGTAGGGATCCCTTCCACTTGAATACCTGCATTGACAAACTGTTCCTGGGCAAGACTCAGGATCTTAGTAAACTCAAAAAGATTTGGACTTGCAATGCCTGCATGAGCTGTAAAAGCTGCGGGAAGAAGTTCCACGAGACGCAGAAGGCCAAAGCGATTAGGCAAATTGTGGCGAGCAGCGTAGAAAACGTGGAGGAGTGTGAAGATGATGGAAGGGAGGAAAAGTCTTCCAGTTTTCTTATGCTTTGTCAACCTTGCTTCAAGCAGAGGGAAAAGGGTTCATTTTGCCCTTTTTGTGAAGTGTGTTATCAAGATGACGATTGGGACAGCAAGGTCAGCAAAAGGAAGCTAATTAATTTATCTGTAAGTGGCTAATTTAGGAAGCTCATTGTATGATTATTTTTGGGCAGATGATGGAATGCAGTGTATGCAACAGATGGATTCACGCTTCGTGCGAAAACCTTACTGATGACCTGTATGAAATCCTGGGTCGACTGCCCGCAAATATTGAATACGTCTGCAGGTAAACTTTGTTCGTCGATTTTGGTGACGTGATTATCAATCAATCAATTTGCTTAGATTGTGTTGGACTTTATCTAGAATGTGTCATACTCAGTCTGGGAGTCCATTATGGAGTGAGGCGATCCAGTCACAGTTGGTAAAGGAGTGCAACACAACGCTCAGATTACTTGAGCAGAAGGTCTTAGGACTTCCTTTGCGAAAACGTGAATCAGTTGACTTGGACCAAGTTAAGCCGTCCTTTGTGCGGAATTTATTTGCTGAAGCAAATTTATCCATATCCCGTGAAGATGTTAGGGAAGAAACAATAGTTTTGGACGAAGATATGACCGCCAGGAGGTCTGTAGAACTGGTATCACAGGATAGATCTCCTTTACGAAAGAACGTGAGGAACAAAGTAACTGTGTCTTGCAAGGAATTGATGAATTGTAAAGTGGTCATAAGGGACTTTGTCAAGTTTCCTACCACTCTGGAGGAGAATTGGTATGCTTTAAAAAGCCAGGGAGTTGAGGTTTTGAATGCAGATTATTTTAAGAAAGCAGAAGCAGCGAGAAAGAGACCGGAATTTCTCGAAACAAAAGAACTTCCAAGTACACCTATTTATAAGACACCCTGCGGAAGACAAATTTTCACCCCAAAACGTCATGTCGTGTCACTGACTAATTTCATGAAAGGCAAAATCAAGTTTGTCAAGTCTCTCGAATCATTCCAGAAGCTGTTACTCAAACAGATTTACTTATTATGCGAGACAGAGAAGGAAAGAGTTTTTCTGTTGGAGAAGAGCAGACAATCTATTAAAGAGACATTTTCTTGGATGCAGTCCTTGGGGAGTGTGGACAATCTTTTGACTCCTGAAATTCTGGAAGAGGAAGATGATCCCGAAGAACTTCTCCAGCTGGAAGGACCTGATCAGCTTTTGACCATTGATCCATTTAAAGAGGTATACTGGAATCCTTCAGACTTTTTTGATGATCGCTGCTGTTCCCTCTGCGGTGAAATGGGTGACTTCCCCTCGAACCAGTGTGGGCGACTTTTGTGGTGTGGAGTAAACGAATGGATACATTGTAACTGTGCAATTTGGTCTTCTGAGGTGTATGAATTGGATTCGGGAGCTTTGCAGGATGTAATTTTAAATTTATACCTTGTTCAAAGTTAAGTGATTCTCTATTGCTAAATTAATGAATTAATTGTACCAACTATAATTTGCTTTTAGGTGGGAACTGCCTTGAACCGGGGGAAGTGGCAGAGGTGCAAATTTTGCAATGAAAGGGGAGCCACTGTGTCTTGTTGCCTGAGTTCATGTAAAAATTCTTACCACTTCCCGTGTTGCTTCCAGGCAAATTGCTATATGCTGGAAAATAAGACAATCTATTGTTCCCACCATCCTTTGACAAGGCAGCAAAATGATATGATTCAAGAAGGATTCAAGATTGGACGTAAGGTGTTCGTGGATTTGAATTCCAAGCAGAAGAAAAATCAAAATCTGCTGGTGGACTCGGATGAGACCAGAGTTTTCATTGGCTCCTTGCGAATCAACCGCTTAGGGAGCATTTTGCCAATTTCAGTCCTCCAGAAAGACTGGTTGGAGACAACTAAAGATGGAGAGGGGGTTTCTAAAAACTTGTTCCTTGTTCCGAAACAGTTCCAAGTGGAAAGGCTTTTTTGGTCTTTGGATAATCCTTGCCTGAAGGAAAGTTACCTGTTCCAGACAGGTACCAGTTTTGATGAAAACACTCGGCACACGCCATTCTCTCTCGATCCAGCAGTAAATCTAGTGGTGAGCCATGGGAATAGTCATACGGTTCAGAAGGGA
>JAANSQ010003430.1:0-10136 GCA_036850885.1 Lepidocyrtinus dapeste
CAATTATTTTGTATCCTGAGTGGATACCAGATGGGGTGAAGCCCCTGAACAAAGGAAAAATACTAGTTTATGTGACACTAATAATGTGTTTTAAAACATTATGTCCTCTTTTCCCCCAATGACAAAAAAAGACGATCGATTCTTGCATTTGTCCTGAGTATTTAAGGTCACAGACAGACGAACACATTAAAATCAATACTTTTTTCGTGAGTTCAGCTACGAAATAACTTAAATTTGCATTAAACATTCCATCAAATGAGACATAACATAGTATCATTGTTCAAATTAGGGTGTGTATGAGTATGAGGGAAGGTTTATTGTGCTACAGCCAAAAATATATGCAAAGATATGAATTGTTATTTTGAAGAAATATTTCACTGCATAGATTAACTCAGCGCTTAAGCTACAATTAAATGTGATGTAATGGTATAGTTAAAAGCGACCTTACTTACATAATCTAAATTTACAATGACATCCTTTCTTCGGGTGTAAGGACAAAATATTAAGATGAGGTCCTTCAATGTGAGGAAGGACTTTCTTAGATAAAACAAATCATTACTTGAGCAATATGAACGGATGAATAAATTTTGATGGTTAAACTAGGTAGTACATCGTTAACTTTTTCGTGGCTATCAATGGAAAGTTAGACCTTTGCTTAAATGGTATAGTTAAAAGCGACCTTACTTACACAATCTAAATTTACAATGACATCCTTTCTTCGGGTGTAAGGACAAAATATTAACATGAGGTCCTTCAATATGAGGAATGACTTTCTTAGATAAAACAAATCATTTCTTGAGCAATATGAACGGATGAATAAATGTTGATGGTTAAACTATGTAGTACATCGTTAACTTTTTCGTGGCTATCAATGGAAAGTTAGACCTTTGCTTATCGAAATCGCAAGGGAAACATTTTCAACAATGCATATTAATATTCACATTAAAAGTTTAAACATTCTTGTTTATTCGCTAGCTACTACCAACTTGTCCCTAAAAGCAAGGCTATCGGGAGCATTTTCTCTCTGTTGAACACACCCTCTACAAGGGTTGGGATGGTGACAGGTGTAATGTACAATGGCACCAAATACTGGACGGAGTAGATATCCGCTTTTCATTCAAAAAGGGTTCATGGTGATATTGTACTTTTGACGGCAAAAGATAAGCTAAACTAATGTACAGGAAAAAGAAGACCTGCTTGAGAAAAGGAGAGGTTCAACGAGGGAAAATTGTGGAATACACATGCGATTAAATAAAAAGTGGCATGTTGCGGCTCAATGCACGCTATTAAAACCTACATCACTAAGGTTTTGAGAAAAGCGTCATCTGTGAATTTGTGAGAGTAGAGGAAGGGGATATGAAAATATGAAGCATGATATGTGAGAGCAGAGACAATTAACAAGTTGTATGGTGTATCAGGTGTATTCTTGTATTAAATGAAGAACCAGACAAAAAGTTTAGCATTTTTTTCTTGCCATCCTTGCATGTCTGAATTATATGCTAATAGGGAATATTAAGATTTCTTTAACTATTTTTTCTAAATTCAGATGAAGATTCATAATTTTCTATGAGAGAGCCTGAGACAGCCGATGTACATGAATATTTCGACCTTAGATATTTGAGTGATTAGCGCTGATCAAATTAAAATGAAACATGAAACTTTATTTCCTACCCTTTGTTTCCTGAATGTAAATAAATGCCTGGATATCCATTGTTTAGCAATAGCTTTATTATAATAATGAATGAATGATGTTGTCTTAGGGTAATGTTACCGGTGCACACAGGAAAACAAAAAGCAATAATAACATGACGTAATGCTTTTAGTTCACAGTGCCTGGAACGAATACGCTCCAAACAATATATTGAGGGTGAAACCAACAATGAAAAATAAGGTCGACATGAAAGGGTTTACTTGATGAAATTTTACAAGAGAAGGGTCCAACCCTTTAAGCTAGACACTGAGGATAGAGAAAGCAGTTGTGCTTCCGGTATTACACGGCCGCATCATGTGTTGTGGGAACAGGGGGACTTTCAGTCGCACATGATTCTGCATATAATCTTAAATCATTATTATTATGCTTCACATTTTGGTTCCCAGGAAGTCTGTAAGGTCCAACTAGACTTTCTCACCATGGGTAATGCGGTAATGAATTTCGTGCAAGTAAAAACAAGTGTATGGCAGATTGAAGCTCTGTTTGAACAATTTGGAGAAATTAATGACAGTAGTACCACACATTATTAGCTTAACAGTTCCTGTCCGTCACAGTCACGATTTGCAATGCTTGTCCGGTGATTATAGTAAAACTTTTCAAAAGTTTTGAAACTCTGCAAACTTTTAATGAAATGGAACTCCGTGCATAATATTATGTACATCTATTGTCTGAGCAAAGACGCTTTTTGAGAAGTGAATCAAGGGTGAAATCATAAGTGTAGGTTGTAGGTTTTGATATACTAGATGCAAAACATGGAAACATACGCATAAATGTCACAATGTGCTAGATGTAAATTTATATTCCCCAGTTTATGTATGTTTGGACTTGGATACAATGTACATAGCTTACGATATTGATACGCGTATGCAAATAGAAAAAAATTGGATTGATCTCGTATCGATCAAACAATAAGTTTGTCACCAATGAAACGCGTCGCCTCGTACGGAACTTAAAAACAAACTGTAATTTGAATACTAGTTGGATTATCACTTGTAAGGCAACCGAGTTAGCAGTTTAGCAATCAAAATCATGAGATTGATTAAAAGTTCAAAGATGATCAAAGTCAATGAGAATGGGAACAATATTGGCACAATTATTGCAATTCGCAATAGACTGTATTTTGGGGCACTTGCAATGTAAAATATCGGAAAATAACTGAATTACCTATATTTACAAGCTGATTTCTCCAAATCCAGTAACATACCAAATTGTATGAAACGACAAACGCAAACGATCTCCTAAGCAAAACTCGCAAAATCTATATCCTCGAGTTTGAATACCATCTCTGAAGCTTGCTTACAACTACTCCATCACAAAACTGTCCTGACATAAAGAACAAACGTAATACATGATGGCGTGCAAAGGTCTTTTAATTTCATTTGTTTCATATTTTCAGGATATTCTGACAGAACAGCGAAAATGAAAGGAAAATCATTTACCGGTAAAAAATTGACAATCCAAGATAAATTGATTTTACTAATCTACAGCACCCCTAATCATACATTAACAGCCATTTCCAAAATGGGGCAATGCGATAAGGACACTTTTAAACATTTAAACTTACTATGCATACATGTTTGCAATTAAAACAGTTTCATTAGTCACTATTAAAATATTTACTATTACTGATTTTAATAGGTACTTTAATTTAATTAGCAATTACCAATTTACATCATCATGACTGACTAATAGTGGTCACGTCGTCATCTCGCAATGGCACGAAGTAAAAATCATATTACATTGTATCTCCACATAGCTTATTTTACATAAGCCATCCTAACACGAATCGGTATCACGTAGCCGGCTTTTTCAGATTTTTTCTGCCTCAGCACAATTAAGTAATGTTGAGTAATATATTGTTGTTCGTATGCAGTCAGGCAAGACTGAGCAAGACACACAGTTCAAACCATTTACAAAGGAAGGATAAACTTCCAAAAAGCATCTACATATCCAGTTAAACGTCTTTTTCATTGAATTCTACACGATACATATTCCCTACCCTACCCAGCATAAACATAAGTGTAAGAGTAAAATCCAAACATGGACATGTTCTTTTACTGAATCGAATCTGATTTTGAAAGAGGTGTCTAAAGCATTACTTTAAGTGCAAACTACATTACATTACTTGTACCGTAGAAAGTAAAAAAAAAAACCTCTTTGGTTTCCGTTTCTCGACATCTCTTTTTTATACACTGAAGCGCATAGTAAACTAAAGAGTTAAGTTAAACAGCTTTGCTCATTTCTTGAAAACTTTGTATGAAAGATCCAGGTTGGAGAGAATATTATGATTATGAGCTGTCATGTCACTTAAATTCCGTGTAAATATTCACTTAATCTAATCTGCATGAGACAAATGTAAATGATTACAAGTTGAAGACTAACAAACTAATGGAATTGCGATAATGGCATAATAATATCTAAGTGCACGGCTGCATGACAAACTCCAAAATATAAAGGCAATTCCAGTTTTTTTTGTAAAGGCATAACTGACAGAGATTCCCTATCTGCCTTAGTTTTGGTTGGTATCATATTAGGGAAATACTCTGCATTGAACGATGCGGGTAGACTCTAAACTGAGACGAGATACTAAGATAATGGTTATGTGTAATCTTCCTCCATGTATCTACAACCAACCCAAACCAAATGTTTTCCTTTAGGAGAAATTTTTTTAGTGGTTTCAAGTTTTCCTTAGGATTTTTTTCATTGGGCTGTATTATATCTCTCTGTCAATTCACGACAAAAGTCCCTCAACATCCGGTGCAGTAAATGTACACATAACTTCTTCTTGGATTAAGACAACACAACAGGCTATTCACTCGTCTCATTTAAATGCTGAATGTACATGTACATAAGTCAGGGAAAAAAGACTTTGACTTAAACTCTGACAAATAGATTTTATGTGTTTTCCTTCCTACAATAGAATTTGTGGGCATTGTGCTCGTTTGAATTTTTTAGAGAAGGATACTTTGATCTTGATGAGATCAACAGTAAGACCACCAGTGTAGTAGTTTGTTCATGTGTAAAAGTTAAGCAAAAGCACTGCGTTTGATCATTTCATGTAATGATGTGTGTATAAATTTAATTATTAGAAAATTTGCAAGTGTGCCGACTCCCAAGTCCCAAAATATTTTGGGATTGAAACGTGACGCGGATAAGAGTGATTTAAAATTTTGTTTTTGGGTAACACTTCATGTGTTCCGTTGTTTGAATAACTTCGAAAGAAAAAGTTGTACCTCACAGTCGCAAAATAAAATTCATGATTATTGCTAACTAACGGGTGAGAAAGGTTTTAGCAGTTTCTTCCATATAATTGGTATGAAGTGTTTGTTTCACCAACTTAGAATATCCTGCCGGAAATATGTCACCTGACTCAAAATCACTGACAAGTGACAAACCAAAACTTTGACTAAACTCTTAAATTAAATGTAGTTTTAAAAGTGTGTGGAACTAGAATCAAGTTAAGTTCAAAGCTGAATATTCCATCGTAAATACTACTAAAAAAATCAGAAATGGATAGCCAAGGCAGGAAAGTTATTGTCTGTGATAATGGAACTGGGGTAAGCTTACCAAAAAACATACAATTATTTGAGTAAATATCTACATCCTTTTTCTTTTAAACTAACGGAACAACGATTTGTTTACATTTTTGACAGTTTGTCAAGTGCGGTTACGCCGGCTCAAATTTTCCTGAGCACATCTTCCCATCGATGGTAGGGAGGCCGATAATAAGGGCTGCCAATAAAATTGGTGACATTGAGGTCAAGGTATGACACTAAAGATTAAAAGTAAAGGAAATACTAAATAAAATTGAAGACAATATGCACTCAACATTATATATTTTAGTTTAATCAGAGCAGAGTTAGGCTGCATAATATTTTTTATTTAAAAGTCAGTTCAGTTCATTTTTAGAAACAAAATTCACTTTAATTAGTTTATTTGAAGCTAACGCATATATATTTTTTTACTCATGTCATGTCACTACAGAAGTGCGGTGGTACAGTTCAAGTACGGATAATTTTTTTTAGTTTCTAAAAACTTATTGTGGATGGTTGGTTAAAAAAGGTTGATTTAATCGTAAGCGAGTGCTGTGAATAAAGTAATGCTATGCTGTAATAATGGCTTGGCTTAAATGAGATTGCAACATCCTTTTTGGAGCAAGAAGTATCTAATGTGACAGATGTATTTATGCCAAATGCAGGTTTTTTGATGCATGCATGTTTTCATGGGTAAACGTTTTTAAAAACTTACTTTTATTGCAAACTGTGGAAGTAAATATTAGGCATCATCCATTTATGCATCTGTATTAAATTCATTACATTGCAAGCTGGACCTTGTAAATGAATGTGAATTATAATTGACTTGAAATTTTCTTGGAATAATTGCATTTTTTGCTACTCAAGCAAGAGGAACATGATATTCCTGTAAGTTGTTGTCGTTGTTTATAAATAACTGCAAATACATGTACACATTTTTTGGTTGAAAGACTTTATTTGACTTTTTAAGTTTTTAGTTGATAATTCATTAAAATTATTTGCGGAACAGATTGCTTTCTCTGTCTGTGAAAGTATATGACTATGATGATGGTTGGTGTTAGTGTTGGCACGATGTTTTGTCCAGATTAAATGTTCATTATGATTTTCATTATTTTTGATAGAATGTCATGTACTTGAATTTTGTTCTGACATTTGACATCCTTTTAGTTTTGAGTATGCCATAAACAAAATCTTATTTGAACGGTTTTGTCCTGCATGGAGTACTCTTGTTATTATTATGTGTAATATTTGTCGCAAAACGTTTTGACATGGCTTCCCTTAAGCTCGTTGTTTTATTTTTAGGACCTTATGATTGGAGATGATGCCAGTAAGCTCAGGTCAATGTTGGAGGTGAATTACCCTATGGAAAATGGAGTTGTGAGGTACCAGTTTAAATATTTTGTCCTTAAAGAAATCCTATCATGATGGACAAGATAATTTACATTTTTCTTAAACTTCTTCAGAAATTGGGAGGACATGCTGCACCTATGGGATTATACTTTTGGTCCGGCAAAGATGGACCTAACACCCAGAGAATGCAAAATTATGTTGACGGAGCCACCTATGAATCCTACAAAAAATCGAGAAAGAATGATCGAGGTATTTAATATTAATTTGAAAGTATGTGGAAAGCGTAGAAGGTTCTTTAACATTGAAAATGTGTAATGTTGATTATAGGTCATGTTCGAAAAGTACGAGTTCGCTGGAGTATACATAGCCATTCAAGCAGTGCTTACATTATACGCTCAAGGTCTCCTGACAGGAGTTGTTGTGGACTCTGGAGATGGTGTGACGCACATTTGTCCAGTGTACGATGGGTTCGCACTGTCACATTTAACGAGACGGTTGGATATTGCCGGCCGTGATATTACCAGATATCTTATTAAGGTTATAGATTTAATTATTTGATTAACTTTTATTTCAAAGAGAAAGATTTACTTTGTTAATATCATGAAATACTGAATTGAATCTCTTATGTTTGCAGCTCTTATTGTTGAGAGGCTACGCATTCAATCATTCCGCAGATTTTGAAACTGTTCGGATGATGAAGGAAAAACTCTGTTATATTGGCTATAATTTGGAAACAGAGCAAAAACTAGCACTTGAGACGACTGTTCTTGTCGAGACATACACTGTAAGCCTAAAAATAATATTCTCCAATATCGTTATCCCAGTGGTGAAAGTAACTACGAATTACATGGGTTTTAATTTAATCAGCTTCCAGATGGAAGAATAATTAAGGTAGGAGGTGAACGTTTCGAAGCACCTGAAGCCTTGTTTCAACCTCACCTTATCAACGTTGAAAGGACAAGGGATAGCAGAGTTGGTATTTAGTACTATCCAACAGGCCGATATTGACATACGACCAGAGCTTTACAAACACATTGTTCTCTCTGGAGGCTCAACAATGTATCCAGGGCTTCCTAGTCGTCTCGAACGTGAAATTAAACAACTTTACCTTGAAAGAGTGCTCAAAGGAGATACGGAGAAACTATCTGTAAGTACATTCATTATGATGTCGTATTTTAAATGGAAGCGTGTATTATAAGTCTAATTTCTTTGGTGTTTTTGCAGAAATTTAAAATTAAGATTGAAGACCCTCCACGAAGGAAAGACATGGTATTTATTGGTGGTGCAGTGCTCGCGAGTGTGATGAAAGACAAAGACACATTCTGGATGTCCAGGGAAGAGTACGAAGAGAAAGGTGTTAGGGTCTTAGAAAAACTAGGAGTTCGAGCTGGTTAAGATATAGGCTCCTCCTAAAACAGGATATTTAACTTAAGTAACAAAAGTCAATTTTCGAACCGTAATACTGAAAGTGCCAATTAAGCTGGCGATACTAAAAACATACATTACCTTATTGAAATGATTATGATAATAATAACTAAATTAGGATCATTGTTTTATGCACAATATGCAACATTCAATCATTGCAACAAATTTTATTCAACTAGGGCAGAGCCACAGTCCCAACAGTGAAGTTGGGTCAAGTGTGGAGTGGAGTTCTTTGACTTAAAAAATGTGGATCATTGGCTTTTCTCAATATCGTCAGATGAGTAAAAATTATGTATTTCCTGTGCAAAGTATATGCTTTCTAATCTTTTCATTCCATAAATTTTTATGAGATAAAAAAGTGTATCAGGTTGAGTTTTTATTACACAGTAAAAATGTATAATTAACAAGTATATATTATTTAGCTTAACTGGAAATATTTTGTCATAAAGTATATTACTTTATCGTTTCATTGTTTTGTATCTTGCTTGATGTTCAGGAAAATTCGTTATGTACTGAATGATTATGTAAAAAATGAGTCAGACTTACAATCGATTTTCATTCTCCTCTTTACACTTCTTTGTCTTTATACAAGTCTCAAAATTGTGAATTGTAGCATTTCTATAAACTGTATTTCATATTCCTATTTATACAAGGCGATTAATAAATCCAGGTCGTAGAACAGTATTTTCCTTGTTAAAAAATCAAACGTATTTCTTATGTCAGGGACGCATTACCTTCAACCACATAAAAAATACCATCCAAGCAAAACTAAGCATTTGTATTTTTCTTGCATCAACTGATCATAAATTTGCGTTAAAAAGGTAAGAGAAGAAATGTTTACTTTTCCCCAAATAAAAAAAGTTCATGCAAATGAGTTTGGGTTTTTTGGAAAATAATGTTGCGTACCTTTCTCTTGGATTTTACTCCGACATTTGCATGACAAAAGCTCTTTTTGTAGTAATTTCTGAGAAAAGGTATCTAAACTATCTGCGTAATGTCCAGCTACATGGCAGAATTAATATTTTTACGAACAATTCGAGCATTGTTTCATTATCTCGCAAACTATTCAGAAGAGTACAGTCTATTGTCCCCCAAATTAACCAGAAAGTCTGTTTTAAAGTTTAACTAATTGGTAATTGGGTATGGTCATGATCGTAGTGAGGAAGACAGAGCATAATTATTATTCATTGAAGAGAACAACAGCTTAGATGACTTAAAGAGAAGATGGTTTTCTTTGACATCCATTACATTCAGAAGCAATTACAAAAGATAGTCTGCTTTAATGAATAAACATGGGATTGGACAATATGATAAAATATTACCGGGAAATTGTGATACATGTGTATATTTTACAACAATTTTACTGTAATTAGTAGACAAGTACTTTACATGAGTATTTTAGTGTGTAAAATTTTGAATTTGTGGCTGTTGAATTGGCAAATTGGAAAATATTGATAGTTCAAGTGTGGAGTTTGGTTCGGATGGCTTTCACAGGAAACGGTAATACAAAGTAATCCTCTCAGCATGATAAGTTTAGAATTAAAAATCTCTGAGGGAATGTAAACCTTCGAGCATATTTAAACCTTGTTTACATTTTACAGCTTTTTACTAAAATCAAAATCATCCTTGAAGCTGTGCTCTGGAATTATAAATATTTTCTCCGGGGTGTGCATCAACAAATTAAAAATACACACTTTCTACACGTGTCCAAATGTATTTTTTAGGATGTTTAATATATATATCATTTTTTTTTAGTTTTTACCTTCCGACTCCTGGTACGAAACTCTAGAAACCTTTCCACACGACTGGTATTAGACCAGACCTTAATCAATCCGTTCACCGAAGCGTCAACTTCCTTACAACTTCATAAGTACCTGAAGATGAAAAGGCAATGATCAAAACTTCCAGTTCCTAAATTCATTCTGTTTTCCGATTCTACTTATAGACTCGTAAATAAAATAATAAAAAACACTAGCCCTCATGAACTATAATTAAAGTAGAAAATAAAATATCATGGAGTAGATCATGCCATTCTATTAACACAAGTCTTCCAGTTTAAAAGAAACCATAAGTTCAAGGTTTATTTTATTGCGATTATAAATTAATCGCAGAATAAA
>JAANSQ010003431.1:0-10136 GCA_036850885.1 Lepidocyrtinus dapeste
AAAAATACCATCTTTTGTTAAAATTAATCCGAATTTTTTCTCAACATTTATGGTTTAATAATAAAAGTAGTAACTTTTAGCGGATAATTGGTTAGGCATCTTGGCAAGCCATAAACACCCATCTTGCTGAATGCAATCATTGTTTGTCGCCCCCACGCCATGCCACAGCCCATTATAATAAAGAAACTATTTTTTAATCCTAAAAGGAAAATTTTCAATCTAGTGAACAAAATAATAAAAATGGAAACTTTTCCACAGAAAAATTCATTGAAGTGTTCCCATCTCCACAATTTTTACGCATTTTTATGCATTATACGTGGGTAAAAAAAACTAATAATCATCGTTTGCATAAGTATCCAAGCAAGATAATGAGTTTTAGCGTAGAGAAGAGAGAAAATATCAAAATGATAATAATGTATCCGAAGCGCTCATCTTTTGGCATTAATATTATTACACATAGCTGAGCTTCAGCTTTTAATGTCTGAGCTTTGGGGATAATGATGATACCATGTAGTTTGTCAACCTATCGGCCTTCTACTACTCACATTTCTCTAGAAGCAGCAGTAACACTTGTAGGAGAAAAATTATTCGTTCCACAAAATTTTTTTTACTCATTACATTTTTCCAGGGCATTGCAGAGAGAGAGAGAATGAATGTGATGAAGGGGAGTAAGCCAATTTGCTAAGAACAAGTAGGCAAAAGTAACATAGTTTAGTGTAAGCTTAAAAACAGTTTTTTTAAACTTTCATCTAAAAAGGCAGTTCTTTATTTTTTGGATTTTTTTTAACCCAAGCTTGTTCCCTTCCCCGAAGAAAAAGTTCTCCGAAGAGGGAGAAAATGATATCATCATCATATATAATCTAACAAAATCTAATAATACCGTATATTAAGCTCATATAATTTTTGTTGGTGAAGGTGGGTGAAATGAAGGTAGCATAAGTGATACATGTTGAATTTATCTCAGCTTCTCCTTGCGAAGATGGTCATATTGCCATACGAAAAAAGTATCTTTCATGTGTACATTAAATGGGAAAGAGCAACTTGATGAAGATGATCTTGACGATGAGGCATGTACGACTCTGGGGCAAGTAGGAATTAGTCGACAGGGTTGAACAAGCAGTCATAACTTTTTTTCGACCGTGTATTTTTATCCAAGCTGGGAAGACGATGATGACACAAGGCTATAGTGACGATGATAATAAGGATGATGAGAATTTTTTCTCATTTCCTAAAAACTCATCTCAAAAGCTTTTTCCTCCTTTAAAAATGCTATACTATGCATACGTATGTACATATAATTTTACAACATTATTACTAATATTGGAAAGGAAAATGGGGGAATCCTACCCATTGCCTTTTGCTTCCTCGGTTTCCGTTTTTTCTCATCTAGAGTAAGAAAAGACCTTGTCGAACTAATACACAGGAAAGCAATGAAAAAGAGGGGCAAGCATGCATGAATATGATGATTAAGGAAGGATGAGGGAATTTTTTTAATATTTGCAAATTGCTCCGCAGTTATATTCCATTATAAAAATTATTTCCTTTTGTAGCCACCAACCAACCAAGTAATCCAAGTGAACCGAAGGAGATGAGAACGCAAGGATTTTTTTTTACTATTTTCACGACGGTGGGCGATGATGGGGAAAGATGTTATATATGTGTCAACTTTTTTTTTATCAACTAACTTTTACTAAACTGCATGGAGATACTGTCTTTCTGTGATGTAAATATTGCTGTCTTGGTCATACCTCTAGGCGTTTGCTCTTTGAGATGGGATATGATGGCATTTTTTGCATCAGTTATTGTCCCTCCGCTCTAAAATTACAGTGAAATTGCATTATTTTATCCCTTGTTTTACGCTTTAACTGCCCTATTTAAAACAGCGATTTTTATGAGACTCTTTGTCAATTTATGAAGTAAAACCAAGAAGGTACGCAATCATCATGATTGCCTTTCGTATATGTTAAAATAAACCTATTTAAGCTTCTTCATAGAGTGTCACTTACGATACTTATCTAATTTTTTGTTTGCAAAGTAACAAAAGAATCTGATTGTATCCTGAATACACAAACGTACTTAATATATGTACTTTACGAAGATGCGCGCAAAACAAAATAAAAACGTTGTCACATTGATAAGTATGAAAGTACGCCCAAATTAAAGTAATGGAAAAAATGCCCGAAAGGGTTTTTCGTTGAAAATTGAATTCGGATTGAAATATTCCATGACAATGTATGGAGAATTACCTCAAGTACTTATATGCGAAAATTCAATTTAGATGCATGATTACCACAAATTGGAGAGATACATAATGTATTTTCTCAGCATATTAAAAGTTCTTTGAGGTAAAATCGAATCAAATGCCAATATAAAACATTTAATGATAGAGTAGCATCAGGCATGAAAACTGCTGAGGAATTCGTTTTTCTCAGTTGCTGCTTATAGGAGCGTTGAAGTTGAAGCATAAAAAGTCATTTTTAAGCGTTGCCTACCATCAACCGCCAGGTTGCCTTTATAATTTTCAAAAATTAAATTTTTATATGGACACATTTTTACATGATTTTATATACAATCCGTCGCATATATATACTTCTGCTTCTACATACCAAACTACTGGAAAAAAATAATGGTTTCTTTTCATTAGCAAAACCTTTGGTAAGTTTTATCCTCTGTTGAATTAGTTTGAATTCTAATGTCAGCTTTGACGAAATTGACGGTAAAATGCATGCAGCTCACAATTTGAAGGATGTTTTTGCATTTATATTTGCCATTTGTTAACATTTTTGAGAAGTTGCTTTTTATCNGATGTTTTTGCATTTATATTTGCCATTTGTTAACATTTTTGAGAAGTTGCTTTTTATCATAATTCAAAATACTTGGTAAACTTCTACATTGCTTCCGGAGTAGAGCTATTGCGCTGACTCTTGCTTCTTCCATTCTGTCATAATTATCCTCATTTATCAAAAAATCACGTACAGAAATTGAAATAACCTCTTTCAACTGAAAGAAGAAATGACCCATGGCATTTGTGACTCATGGAGAAAACTGTTATGGTTATGATTTAAAAAAACAGCCTTTCACTACAAAAAAATATTTGTGCATGACGTCGTCAGTCTCTTAAAGTATTTGATTTTTAACCATGATCCGTAATGTTTACTAATGGGAAATACTCAAACACACCCTTTCCTTCATGAAAATCGCTGAAACCAAAAGACTTTGTCTCAAATATATGCCTGATTCAACCATGTTTTAAATGAAACCAGGACGAAAAATTTTGAGCAATTTCTTTTGGTTACAAATTGACTACTTTCATCTTACTTAAATCATGTTAACTAAAGAGCTGAGGATATTCTGTCTACGTAATCTATCATTTACTTTCCATACGATCGTTAGTCAAAACATCCACGTTCCTCAACAAAATTTTATGAGGCTCTTTGGCAGTGCAGTGAAATGCTTTAATAAACCATTCACTTTATCCTACTTTCTTACTAATTATAGTTTACTATTTTTATGGGACTAAATACTTTGGAGTAAACGCGTGTAACTTAAATTTCATTTAGGCGGAGTACAATAGTTCTTATTCAAACAAAAAATGATACTCGTGCATTAGCAAATTGGCATGCAACGTTTTTCAACAATCATCATACTTTGTAAGTAAAAGTTCTAAAATTTTTAAAGCTAATTAATGCCCACGATATTTAATTTTTACATACGAGACTTATACGTTCTACAAGCGTATTAAAAGGTCTGAATTTTATCATTCCTCAATGTTAAAATTTAGTCACATTTCACTCACCCTGTTTTCGAAATTGTAAGTACCTTATAGATTAACAGTTCACAAGATATTGTAAAAATGTTTTGACAACAGCATGCGAAAATATGAATGAATTTAATACGTAACGTTTTGCAGAACTACCTAACAAAACTAAAACTCAACTTGGGAAATTGAGAAAATGTTATAACTTGGCAATTAGAGCTCCTGGAGTATTATTTAAGTACGTGTGAAATAAATTTACATCTGCTACACAGAAGCAAATGAAATAATTTTAAGTTTATAGGCGTCATTACATGAGCTATGTGTGTATGCCGTTATTTCATATTTCAACTTTTTTTTTTATTATTTTGAAGTAAACGTGAGAATCAAATATTACATGAATTTATCATGATATGATAATGAACAGCGGCGACGTTAAGGTGCGCGATGGTAAATAAGAACCTTTTAAGAGGTTGAGAAATTTGTTTTCAATAGAAAATCAGACTGATAATGATGAAAATAAGTTGAGGTTTAGTAGGTTTACTCCTTTGAATGTCCCTCTAAACATTACAACGTGGCTTTCCATTGACTTTATTATTTTCACACTTGTAAAGTCATTACCAAAATTTGTATTCAATCTTCCAAAGCTGATGGCTTACAACCGTTTCTTTTCGGTTCTTATAGTTTTTAAGGTAAAATCGCGCTTGTATGTCAAATATTATTATTAAAGAACTGTAAGAATTTTGTTAGTAAAGTATGGTTTCTTTTCGCATTAATGTCATTTCAAAGTCTGGTTTCGCCCACTTGAAAAAATCCTTTAAGTTTCAAAAATTATTTGAAAAGGTTCCACCTACTCATCAATGTACCGTAGTCACTGTCAGTGATGGGTTATCCCTTGCATCTTGAGGTATTCCCCTCCTTAGCAAAACCAATCAGTGAATAACATTATTCCACAGAAAATGACGTGTGCGATGCAGTACACTGAGCAAAACTTGACTTAAAAAGTTGGTACGAGAAGTTGGTAGGCAGTTGGGTGAAACCAGCAAATGCAGTGCATAAATGATCCATTCCATTCCGCTGCTAAACAGCGAAGCAATAATGACAAAGAAGGAATTTAATGGCATACTCGTTGAAGCGTGTACCAGCTTTTTAGTGAAAAAGTTGAAATGATCTTGGAAAATAAACAGCATCTTTCAGTTACCTAAAACGTGATCGAGAAAATCAAACTGTTTTTAACCAAAGTTAGCTTTTCCCGAATTTCATAAAAAAATTCCTTTGCTCTAAAAGAAGTACAAAATACCCATAAACACTACATTACAAAATTTTCTATTGAAAATATACAAGGTCATAAGATCGTAGATTAAGCAAATATTTTCTAATTGAATCATTACAAAATTTCTTTACATCATCTTTACATTTATTCGTATTTTTCATGACGATTGTATGAATAGCAGGAATTGCACCTTGGCATTAGTCAGACCTTTATGGTTTGGTTAGGTAAAACCAAGCCAAGAAGGTGTGAAAGATGAAAGGATTTGGATGGCCAAGGAAAAGTTTGTGTTGACAATCACTAAAGAGATGTCGCCGTGTGTCTCTCTCTCAATTTCTGAAAGGATTGTAATTGAATCGTACTTGAGCTTGTTGCTGTAGGCCATAAATGAACTCATACAGTCATTATTCTTTCTTTAGCATTTTTGGAGTACATCAGCAGACAAAGAACACTGCTATTGTCTGCCATATAAGTCGTTACTTTGAACTAAAGTATTTAAATTCAAAACATGTGTATTTAAATGTCAATATTAAAACTTTTAACACGGCGTATGTTACTCAAATAATGCTGAAAATTCAACTGTTTTTTTCTGTGTTTTAGATGAAATTAGTCAGTTTCTATACAAAACATAGGTACTTTCCTTACTTAGGTACATAAATATTTAACATTGACTACGGAATTACAACTCTGGCTTTTGTTAATCAACATGTGTCAAAGAACAATCGTAAACCTGATCTCTCTCGTCATCATGATCGCAAATGTCTCTTATTAATAAAATCCGTTGGTCAGTTTGCGCACGTATCCGGCAAAAATGTGTCATTTTCAAAATATTTTATCTGAAACTAAGGCCTACTAATCAATTTACCAATTTAATACCTATTTTGAACACTAATTCCACTACTACCTCTTAAATCAGGATGCATGTCTGAACTTAAGAAATTAATTAAAATTTATTAAATACTGCACGGATGAATATAAATTCATAATTTAATTTCAAATTTTTAATGACTGTCAAACCTTTGAAAAAACTTTGATTTTACAAAATATCATATACAGAGAAGAGATTGAAGTTTAAACAGATAAGGACTCAAAAACCAAATTGGCTCGTATTCACTGGATTACAAATAGCCTGAAATTATGTTGCTACTTAGTACTACCTCTTAAATCAGGATGCATGTCTGAACTTAAGAAATTAATTTAAATTAAAAAAATAATGCACGGTTGAATTTAAATTCAGAATTTAATTTCAAATTTTTAATGAATGTCAAACCTTTGAAAAAACTTTGATTTTACACAATATCATATACAGAGTAGAGATTGAAGTTTAAACAGATAAGGACTCAAAAGTCAAATTGGCTCGTATTCACTGGATTACAAATAGCCTGAAATTATGTTGCTACTTAGTAAATTATCAACAGTAGGAGTTACATAAAACACTGATCTCTTCACCGCATACCAAATTTTTCCCCGATCTGGATCGGGGGGTGGGGTTAGTTATATATAATATGAACTGCAGATTTTATGACATGTTTAAGTCATAACGTTCCTTTCATGGACATTTTCATCATCTCCCTGAGTATTACACATATTCTGCGTTTTAAAGCATTTATTTCAAAAGAATGAAATGAAATTAATAGCCGGGAGCGATTGTAAACAGTGAAGAAAAGAATGAATCGTATCCTTGTCCTCGTCATCATCATATCGTCGTAATATTCTCCTTCTCTTGAAAATAATATGAATTGTAAGCATGATATATTGAAGAAAAAGTGAACGAGTGAATGAAACAAAAAAGTGGAAGAAGTAATCCAAAATTTAGCTAAATTCGAATCTCTTTCGCCAACAATTCTTCCGTAACCATTCTATTTTAGTTACATAGAATATTAGATCAAAGTATGTTGGGAGCCTGAACTCCTTTTCATCTATTATTATCCGAAAATTTCGTGGACTGGAAAATGCATTTTTTGTTTCATTCTTTTCTTTTTGGTTGCAGTTGTGCTCGAAAATTCTCGTAAAAAATTAAAATTGTTTAGTCTTTATTTGAGTAAAAAACCATCATGTGCTAGGGCTCAGCGTGTGTTACATATATTTAATTACACGGAAGCTCCTTGATCTTTGTGTGACTCAAAGAATAGCGTATCGCATTTTTACGCAAGCAAACCCTTGATAAATTTTATTCGATTTTGGTGAAGGTAAAAAGGAGCATATTAGTTAACATGCTCATTAAACATATAGGATTTCTTAAAAATAAAACTTTGTTAATATTTTCTACCATCGGGTTGATTTTTCAAAGGGTTAGTTTAACCTTGTCTAACATGGGTTGTTCTTATTTTTACTGTTATTGTCAGGAAACTTGAACAATTGAAAAAATAAGCTCGAATGCTAATTTAGCCTGTCAGAATCTATTAATATGCAAGCAGTAGCAGTTTAAGCTGTGGTAAAGATTTTTGACAAATGATTTTTCCCATCCACACAGCTCATATTTAATATGTTGATGAAAAGGTTAAGTCAATAAATTTGCTAATATGTGAAAATCGTAGAATCATGTTACACATGTAGGTTGGCAAATAGTTCATTAAAATATTTTTTTACAAAAAAATGCTCAAAGGTCTTATTTCATTGATTTAGAACTGTCCTTCTTGAAATCATTCTATCAGCATTTTTCTAATCTTTCTTTTTTGTACCATCTATTTTTTGCTGCTTTTAGGTCTACCGCTGAAGAGTGCTGAGGAAAGTAAGCCGACCTTTTCCAGAACACAAAAAACTTGTGTTGTTTTGGTTACCCATAACAGGTTTTTTTTGCTTTCTCATGCATTTTCCCTTGCAAATAAAAAGTCTCTTTTCTTTCTTCCGATTGACAAATGGTAAAAAAATAATTCTTTCAGCGAGTTTTATGCCCTTTTGCTTGTTTATACTGATCCACTTATATTTATCTATTTTTATATGACCCCTACCATGTCATTATAAAGTTCAGAGAGCAACCTTGTTTATTTTTTGTGGAATGTTTTAAGGTTTTTTTTCTGGAATATACACATATTTTTTTCGTTATTTCATAAAAAACGGTTTATACTAACAAGGGTCTCCACTTTCGGCAGCAGGATACAAAAATATTTTGATTTTTACGTGCTGTTAAATCCACACAAAGCATAGTTTACAAAAATCCTCCGGGAGCCTGGATCATATTACAAATATGAAAGTTCTAGTGGTGCTAATCGTCTTTACATTTGTTACGTCCATGCTCGTTTCCTGTGGATGTAATAATACTTTTGAACATTTACCTCCTCATGGGAGTGCAAATATCAGGTGGTTTTACAAAAATTTTCTAGTTACTGGAAATTTTTTCATTAAGTAGCATGCTAATTTTTAAGTCATATTAATCTTAGTTTTAAAATATGCATTTTCTTCTAGTCACTAGTAGAGTCTCACGGTTCTGAAAATAAGACGATGCATAAAGCTCTTAGTCTGATTTACTTATTTCGTCGGTGCTTTATATATTTTGTATTCAAAATTATCTCACGATTTACTATGCAACACATGTGTGTATGCAAATGATTAATGAATTCAAACTAATATTTATCGATTCGGAGTAATCAATTCAAAAAACTAAACAATAGCGTGCATTTTACTACTCTTGATTTTGATAAAGTAGTATCGGAATGAATGAGCATTGCATTTTATTATACAGTGTTGCAATTGAACTTGGAAATCTGCATACTTAATGAAATGCAAAGACTCATTGTAGAAACTCTATTCCATTTGGAATTCTTTATTATTATTGTTATTATTGCTTAAGAAGTGTACCTAGTTTGCATATCGGTCTTACAATGAGAGGAATTGGGGAGAGCGTATCAATCAAAGAATTAGAATAATGATCGCTTTACTTTATCTTCATTCATTCCCAATGCTAACGTTTTTTGCTTCTCATATCGTCGTCGTCATCATTCTCATTATCGTCATACTTTGCTACACCCCACTCTTACGATACCAACGGGCCATTTGCCACTCTAATATAAAAAACTAAAAGAAAGGGGCGAGTGGGTCCATGGCTGGCATACATTGCAAGTTCCAGCATAATTTCATTCATCGGAATCCCTGGGAAAAGGAAATAAGAATTACTCCGAATGTATTTTATTTGCATATGCATAATAAATAGTGAGCATTTCATTTCACGTTTTAAATGTGTAGCCCATCTGCATAAAACCATTCTTTTTTTACTCCTTTTCAAGTAACTCATTTTGAGTGAACCGCGTAGCGTTCACTCTCTCACTGTTTTTATAAGTGATTGGATTTATGCGTGATTTATTAAAAAACACATTTCATCAGATAGGCATATGAAGCACTAATAAATACTCCGAGGAAGATTTTAATAACATGAATGAATCTAATATGCATATTAAAATCTATATCTGTACATTAAAAATAACACAAATAAATTACTTATGGGAAGATACTGTCAGGGTAGACTGAAAAGCTTCAAAAACAAAACAGGAAGGAAAAGGATTTATTTGTTAAAAATGTACAACTTTCTAAACTCTTTTTTCATCTCTACTCTCAAAACTAATCGAAATAAATTCCCGGTTATTATTCAACGTAACAGCGAGAAGTTAAGATAAATGGAAGAGCTTTTCAGTGTTCCACAGCTCTCGATTTCCCGGTGGAACGTAGCCAAAGGAATTACTAATCATTGCGATGCAATATTAATATCCTGGGATGGCCTACGACACTAAAGCTCTAAATTTTAACTTGATGCTGTACACTACCACCAAACATAGGCAAATAGCTGGACGAATATTTATGCGTAGATATTTCATCTCGTATATATATATATAACCGAATAATATTTCAATCGCATCTGGAGATATGTCTGTGTTCAAACTTACAACTATTAGAAACCTTCAGTGTGGCTCGTGGAAGAAATGGAGACAATTGAAATGACTTCGACGAATAAGCAAATGAATCGAAAGAAAGTGCTGTTAAGCTGCCGCCGTCTGAATCCTCCCTAACAGCCTCGCGGATGTATTTGAGATTATATATGCATTATGATAGGATGACAGGAAAAGATTGAGACGAGTGGAGAAATGCGATGTAGCAAAAAGTAATTTAATGTTCGAATAT
>JAANSQ010003432.1:0-10136 GCA_036850885.1 Lepidocyrtinus dapeste
ATTGTTTTTAGCAGACTTAATTTGGTTGTTGTTTGTCTTCCCGCCGTCTGCTGGCCCAGAAAGACGATCGAATTCTCTCCCAACGCTAGACGCTGACTTGAAGTCCATATTGCACGCTTTTCCGTTACAATAGCCGATTGGTAAACATTAGGTGGGGGATACTACTTTATTTTAATTTTTGGTATTGAATTTACATAATGTATCTGCTGATAATTTTGTTATCTAAAAATAATTTAGTAGAGATTTTTCCTATATAATACGGTCCGGAATAGTTTATCGTTAAACAACGGAAAAATTTTGTAACCATGAAAAACTAATCATCGTCATAAAGTTGGAATTTTACCGCAATACCGGCTAGATCAATCGGCTCAGGGTAAAGTACACCTTCGGCAAAGAGGGCGATGAAAAATGTACTTCCATGATTATGAGATTACCGTTTGTTTCGTTTTTCCCTCTGACTTTAAGTCCTAATTATTTTATTAGAGATAATTGATGCTGGTGAAAATTATGGAGAAAGCAATAAATAATGATTCCCAAAATGCTTTACAAAATTGTATGAAATGCACTCGGGCATTATTAAAGATATTTGTTTCTTTCTGCGTGTTCAGCTAATTTAGTTTGGTATATCATTAGGTTGTATTACAGCTTCCCGTAAAAAGAACAATTCTATCTAAAATAAATTGGAATTAAAATGAAATTTCTTACTCCGGTCTCCGGTAAACTATTTTCAAATGCTTTTCACATTGATTTGTCATCCAAGCTTCCTATCATAGCCGTTTATCAATTACAATTTGATTCGCTAGTTTAGTTAAAATCATCCCAAAGAAGCCGGCAAAAATTACGACTAGAAAACAGAAAGCCATGAGCGACCAAGGTATGGTTCCAACTCCAACAGAGTTAGTGCAAATCCGAACAGGAAGGGCAATCCAAGAGTGATGCGGAATACGGTTAACACAACTGGATCGACTTGTGGCAAAGGTAGGAATACTTAGTCGCGGAGGAATCAGTTTGCAGCTAGAACAACGCCTAGACGCTAGTTGCGGCTTCGGTACATCTTCAAACACTTCTACGGATCTTGTTGGTCTTGCAACTATTAAATCTTCAAGATTTGATATCGCAACGTTCAAATCTTCGAGAATAGTTTTCTCATCTGTTGAATCTTCAGCTTTAAATTTTTCAACTTTTAGAATGCTATTAAAGGGTAAGGGTGCATCTCCAAAACCTTGAATGTCGGCTAGATCCTTCTCAGCCCTAGATTTAGCCACCTCTTCTAGATTTAAAAACTCTGGTTCTGGCTTATCATCAATCACAGGATCGATCTCGGTTACTACCTCAGGGGGTAGTAGCACTGGCCTTCCATTTCTTTTTGTTGATGGCGGAGGAGGGGTTGAAACAGTTTCAGGTATTTGGCACAGATTGCGTATTTCCGGATCTGCTCTAAGCTTAATCAAAGGTCCTGCCTTCGGTGTTCTTTTTACTTCAATGCAATTTCTACTTTGAAACATTCTTTTTCTGAGTTTCTCATTGTAATCCGATATTTCCTCGAGTGGGTTGAGAATCTCAACGTCCATTTCCTTGGAATTCCGCTCGAGGTGTTTTTTGAGTTTAAGCAATTTGGCATCCATTCCTTTTCGTCCTTTGACAAACCTTTCTTGTCGTTCTTTGATGTACTTATCTGGTGTTTGATTATCACATAAAGACATATTGGACTCGGACAGAATGGGAGTCATGATGAATTGCGTGCTGTCCTTATAGTCTTCAGTGGATGGGATAGGAGAGACCTGTACAGCTTTGGAATCCATTTTGACGACTTTCGTCTCAGGTTCGTTTGGGGTCGGATTGAAGACTTGATTGATCATCATGTTATGCTCATTATTGATTCTGAAGGCGTATCTATTCCCAAAAGCTGGATTTTTGAAGAAACATATCGCCGACGCTTTTCTACCTAGAGATAAGGTTTCCTGTGCCGAACCGCCCTTTTCATTAATGGAATCATCCTCTGACCTCGAACTTATTTCAGTTGTCTCGTCTTCTTCATTTACAGACTGCACAGGCACTACAACTGGTAAACTTCCAACAGCAATTTCCTCCTTTTGTAACAATTCCACAAAACCCGAATTTTCTGGAGGATTTGCGGTTTCCGTTAGTAAATTCTGATCTGCTAATTCTGAAGCTACTGGATCGGCAAGATTAGTAAAACTATTTTTTTCTTTCTTCTCAAACTCCTCTTCTGATTCGGAGAACACGGTCGAATAACTGTTATTTACCCTACTAATTATTGGAGTAATTTCGAATCTGCTCTTTTGAAATCGGTACAAGGGATGACTGGGCTGGTAAAGTATGTTCAGGCCGGAAGAACTCCCACTGGTATTTGACAGTTCCTCCAGCTCCTTTTTTAAAATCATTTGTGAGGAACTCAATACAATAGGCACCTCTTCTTTGTACCTTTCACGATTTACTGAAGGGCCATCCCCATGCCCAGCTTCTCGCTCACCCTATTTAGTCAACAATGAAGAAGCATTATGTAATTTGCTTTGATTAAAGTTGAAGGTTTTAGTTATTATTATATACTGAGGGGCCATCCCCATGCCCAGCTTCTCGCTCACCCTATGTAGTCAACAATAAAGAAGCATTATGTAATCTGACTTTGATTGAAGTTGAAGGTTTAAAGTTATTATTATTGTTTACATAATAGTTCCGGTGAGAAAGTGCGTAATAGGTTGCAGTTAGACCAGCAATTGCCAATCCTGCACCGGTTTGACTAGCGAATCCCCACATTTTAACTAATTTTAATATAAGTCTAAGTTTATCTAGATTTCACATAATATCAAACTTATCGATTATGAGGAACAATGAGTAGAAATGACAGGAACTACACATACTTATTTATTTATATTATTATCGGAGCTTATGACAAGTGGCAAGCTACAAATAAATTGCGAATAAATCAAAGAAATACTTGCAGACAAATTATTTTTTTAGCTGTTATGGAGTTACTTTTCGACAAGGACTTGTTAATTGAAGCATTAGGAGCAATCGAGTAAAATCAGGTTTGTATGGGTTTGTTTAAGGTAAAGGAGCAAATTTATTCGATTCAAGTGATGAAGTTTTTAATGTCTTTGTATATTTAAAAACTGCTGGCGTTGTGGCATTTGAGTTTGGATCTTTCGTATTTAATTAAATCAAGAAATGTTATGATGCTCTTCTACACTTTGAATCCAGCTTTTTAGCTCAACTTCAGTCACAATTGAAATAGGATGCATTCTCTCCACGATTACATCTTCTTCTTGCAGCTTCAATTCCCTAGTGGTCCTATGGAGAATCACTGCTTTTACCCCTCCTTCCAATAAACTCTCAACATTGCCTACAGCGTTGTTTTCGATAGGGAGCATAGTAAAATCTTTCCTCACAAGACCTTCCACCTTGGTCACTGGGAGATTCCCAATTTCATCTAGATTCTTAGCTTGTTTAATTTTTTCCACATCCTCTGCCAGAATAAACCCAGTAACTTCTAGGGGGTTCAGGGTCTTCAGAACAACGAGATATGTGACCGAGTTAGCATGTAACACTTTTGTGACATTGTGAAAAGTCAGTGATTCATTGATGGGAGACCACATTGGAAACTTGAGACTTCCAATGAGAACGTTTCGCCACCACATGCTTCCAACTGTCTAATTTCAAATTTCAATTATTGTAGAATATAATTACGCAATTTATTTGTGCTATAGGCTATCTATGATATACCCAGCACGTTGTAGAGGTCCAAGATTTAGTGAATATTTTGGAAGTAAGATCTTAGGTGCAATCTCTGGCAAAAATGTTGATTAAGAAATTACTAAACACTACAATTTTATAATTAGTTTGTGTATTGACTAATCCTGACTTGGGACATATGGCGAAATTCATCAAGAAAATGAAATCAACTCGTTGGTTCAGTTTCCATGTTAGGATGGGCTGTAAAAATCATAAGCATTTTTCTTTGCGATAATTTTATTTTACCTCCAATAGTTTGTGTATTGACTAATCCTGACTTGGGACATATGGCGAAATCCATCAAGAAAATGAAATCAACTCGTTTGTTCAGTTTCCATGTTAGGATGGGCTGTGAAAATCATAAGCATTTTTCTTTGCGATAATTTTATTTTACCTCCAAACTTTGTAACAAAATCAATCAATCACCGTAATAATAATTACATAAGTACTAAAAATTACGTAAAGCAATCGAATCGAGGAACTATTTTTAACATGTAACAGGTAATAATTCCTAGAATTGATTTGGAAGAGAAAAATACAATTGTACATTAACAAATTATAAAGGAACATGACGGTTTATTTTAAAAGTTGTGCTAAAAAAAATCTCACAATATCAAGTTACGTTTACACGGGCAAGATAATAAATTCACAGTTTTAAATCTACTCTAATAATTCACAATTGTTCTCTCCATTCAAAACCTGAGGAGAACATTTTAGATCACCGGCAAAAGGGTATTTAAAGAATAGGAACAAAAAATGGCAAAACATAGTTATTAACATTTAGTTACGATTAGTTATTGACATGAAGTCACGTATACCTTTTACCTGCACTCGCCATGCGTAATGTTTAAGCTCATGACATTTTTTAATTCATTTAGTTTTATTCACATGCTTTGGATTCTGGATACTCTTGATTGTTTAATCTACAACAGTTTCAACTGCAATTTACGCAATCATAATCGGTCACCCTGTGTGGATCAACAATAACTGAAGTGTAGCCAGGATATGATGCGGCGGAGACCATTTCTGTGGTAGCCCCAATGGAGACTAATTCGGTTGGTGTAGTGGCAGCCACGTTACTAGTTGCACAGCAGCTACTTCCCGATCCAGATGAATCGTTAGTGTTGTCTGATAAATGGCTAAGATTTAGGGAAGAGTTTCCGGTATTGTTATTATCTTTACCCCCAGTATTGGTTGTTGGGGCAAAGGGGGAAGTGGTTGAAGAGCCATAATCTTGGGGATAATGCTGTTGGACATGGTGCGTTGGATAATGGTGAAGCTGATGCTGGTGCTGAGCTCTTATGGCGTTATTTGTGTAATTACCATGATGAGCAAAGTTTTGAAAGTGTGCGATGCCACTTTGAGGAGGGTGACTATGACTATTTTCCACATGGTGATTGTGACCATGTTGGGTTCCATTGTTTGACTGAAGATATCCTCCCGAGCCAGTTCCACCGCCAGCACCACAGCGAAAGTAGTAGTACTGGTCCTGGTGATGGTTAGAATCATTACTCGCATCCCTGTTTGAGGATGTCCCAGTGGTGGCAAGATTTTCCTGATATTCTGGAGTATGATGCGTATTTGTTGGAGTAACTGGCCCGTTGTACTCTGGATTCCCTACGATCACAGGGGCTGTAGCGTTTGCAGGAGGGATCACAGCGGGATTGTAACAATGGTTTGCGCGTCCGGTAGCAGTAGCCCCAATATTCACATTTGGCAATGTAGGGATAGAGATAGGAGTGGCCATAGTAGAGTCGTACTCTGCTATGGTCGTGTACTCCAATGGTAATCTAGAGTAGGGAGTGCGATCACCTCCTGATGAGGAGTGGTAATAAAGTGATGCTGGAGATGTACCTCCGCTAATATTATCCGCAGCGTATTCAGAACCTGGTCTAGATGAAGTTCCAGCTTGCATTAAATAATTTCCATAAGCAGATGCTAATGGATCGCCACCATTAAAGTCATATGGAGGGGGGCCTGCAGCAACTGGGCTGTAATCAGATTTCTTAAAAAAAACAAAAACGATTTAGCCATAATATACTCTCTAATACAATTATTTTTTGCACTTGTTCAGTATGTGAAATTAATTACAGGCGATATCTGCTCGCTAGGTACAGTATATGGTGCCACAGCAGCCTTCTTCAATGGATCGCCACCATTAAAGTCATATGGAGGGGGGCCTGCTGCAACTGGGCTGTAATCGGATTTCTAAAAATCAGAGACAATTTAGCCGTGTCATGATTTCCTAATCATTTATTTTTTGGGATATTTTTCAGTATGTGAAATTAATTACAGGCGATATCTGCTCGCTTGGTACTGTATATGGTGCCACAGCAGCCTTCTTCTGACGGGTTTTTGCGGTTTTGATTTTCGTCACGGGAGCAGGATTGCTATTATTACTACTTATTGTCCCATTCGATTCTGAAGCGGTGGGAAGAATTGGAACTAACTAGCGATGGTATATGACTCGTATGATTTCCTTGGACTCCAGCGATTCGCAGTCCAATCTGCTCTCCTGCCAACACCAGCTCGCTACTTTCACATGAGCTATAAATGAACACATAAATTCTTATGGTAAGTTTTCATTTAAAATAAAATCCCTCTTAATTCATACAATGTATCCTGTTAATTTCTACCCACCTGAGAACATAATTCACACTGACAATGCAATGGGGACGTGAGGATCTAGAGTTATGGACGATTGTGGCATAAGACTGCATCCAAACCCATCCTCCATTCTTGGTGAGAAAGCGATAGTACTTTGTCGTCACTTGACCTTTGTGCAGCACTAATAATGTAAAGACAATTTTATATTCATGAGGTTAGTCAAATCACGCTAATTATCAATTTGGACAAAAGGAAATCCACCCTTTACATTTTGATTATGAAATTTTCATGTTGTACTTACAAACAGCGTGGGCATAACGCATATGCAGCACATCACAAGCATGAATGTACTGATATAGGGTCGCTTCAATCAAATCTTGTGGCTCATACCCTGTTAACGCAGCCACTCTAAAACAAAAAGGAAATACCAAATTAAGTGTGACGCATGAAAACAACAAACTTAGGATGTAGAAATTCTCTTCTACTTTGAAATATTTCGAGGTACCTGGCATCCAGAAAAATTAACCTAAGATCCAATGAAGCCCTCAACATAAACATGTTTGAGTGCATTTTGATCTCCGTCACAGCCGAAGGTGGCAGAGAATGGCCTACTGCGACCAACCCAAGATTTTGAAGAGTCAACCCTGTGCCTCCACAACTTCCACCGGGGTTCTCCATCATCCCATTACCATTGCCTACTAAATCCGTGTTAATTACTGGTTTTATCTTTAGATAGCCGCTGCAATGAATCACCTGCAAAACAGAAATTATAAAAAAAAGTCTCTTTTATTTTCTTGCCAAATTACATCCTCATCAAGTCATGCGTCACATTTCGTAAAATATTCTACTTAAATAATCCTTCACTTCCGATTCAATTTTTCTTGAATGAAGGAACATTGAACATGACATTTTACAAATGAGGCTACATATCTACCAACTTAAATTTTGTATTGATCTATTCTCGTGTAAAACTGGCTACTGTGCCATTCACATCGTTTTTGTCTCAAGCCAAAAGTCTTGCCTTTTTCAGTGATTCAAATTGGAGTCAACTGTGCACCACCGAAAATCAGTGTAGAAAACTCGGTAAACTACTTATGCTCTTTGTTGAGTCACGCGCGTGTAATTCATCTCCCCCTTTTTATTTTCCCATGTGATAATCCTCTACAAGCCAGGCATGTCATGAGCGTCAAACTCGAACCGTAATAAAAATTAGAAAAATAGCTCACAATAACCAACTTACAAGCCTTGCGGAAAGACAAATGTGCAACGCGACTTTATATCCTAATGCGGTAATGAGTCTTTAAATGAGATCTTTTTGATATTAAGGTAATGGCGGAAACTAAACTGTATTGTAATGATTGTTTGTAAAACAGGTCAACTAAATGAAAGGGCAATCACCGCATATTTAACTAATGGGAAATCGGGGCAATTTGAAACATAGTATGAAAATAGCAAGAGATTTCGGTAACGCCCACGAAAGTGTCTCTTTGAATTGGTTATCCACCTGTGTGTCTCATACCCTCATAATCCTATTCAAATGTTAGCATTCTTGTTTGTAGTGGCGTGAGTAAACAAAACAAAACATCTTCGACCATTTCGATCGTCCCTTTTTCCAGTGAGATGAGTGAACATAAGTTAATCCATTTGTAAGGCTTTCTCTAACATTAATCTTGAAAGTGATCACTTTATACCAATGAACATTCATTCATTACATTTTCTCAAAAAATTTGTACAACATATTCAATCTAATAAGATTAAAGATGACTTTAGATATAACGCACTAAGCAAAGTAGGGTTCATGATGCGTAAATGTGAGTACGTGATCGTGCCGATTTTTCTTCTACAGCCGCCACCACCGGTTGCATTTTCTAGTGACCCTCAAAGAACGTTAATAACTTTGGCTAAGGTTAGAGTGTAAAGCTGCTGTGTGAGGGCTTTCCCTCCGTGCCTTCCCTTAAGAGATCATCCTCTTCACTATTTGCAACAGCACGAACCAAAGCAATTAGTCAGGTTTTGAAGGAAATATTTTTTCGACATTTATTGCACTTCTTAGTTTCATTCAGAAAAAAGATAAGAACTTTTTTTTACAAAACAAGCTTGCCCTACATTGCATGATTCTGGCTTAAATCTTGTTTAGTGCAATTCATGTTTGCAGAGAAATACAAACGTTTATATTTTTCAGGTCAATACCAAAATAGATCATGACCACAGATTTTGTTCCCATAATTTCTGAAGAAAATAGATAGCAAATCGTTGAGCCAATGAATGATCATAAGTTAAATGAGAGTGATATATTGTAAATATTTTACCTTGTAACCTGAAGTTGTCAGTCCAGCATTCCTTTTAGCGAGGACACATTTCATTCGGATGAAAAATGCCCGTTCTATTTCAATCTCTGTAAATAAATATTATTATTTTTAGAGTAAATCATGAACGCAATTAGAATATTAGAATCTGAGTTCATTCACAAATTCATTAATATCTTATGTACCTTGCATGAGATGTGGAACTGGATGTTGAACTGAAAGGATGTCATTCATTTCTTCATGATCTGCTGGGTGAATGTACTCGTAAATACTATTTCCGGTTAGCTCCACCTGATTAAATTCGTATAAAGAAAATTCTCTCACTGATTATATTTCTTCCAACCATATACCACACTTAAAATGTAACTCTGCATGTTATATATGTTCTAAAGAGCTGTCATAAATATTCAAACTTTTCGCAATTCGAAAGCAGGTATGCCATAAACGATGATAATTCCTACGTAAATGTTCATATTCTGTCGGAATTTACTACAGTTTGTTATTTTTCCTGTACATATAGAGTTTTTCTCGACTCTTTATTGACCATTTGAATAATTTTTGGTGTGGCTGGTAAAGATTTCAGTTTTCCTTTTGTATGCGTAGAGATCTAGTAAAAGTCGAAGCTAAAATCCGGACTCCTTTCAGTTTGGCACGAACCATCCTCCAGTTTTTTTGTAATTCTATTATTCTTCCCGTATAGCAAATGTACTTCATTTTATCTTTCTCACCATCACATTATAATGTTTAGTTGGAGTTGGAACTCTCTAATATCTCTAAATGTAGTTGATATAGTCTCTGGGAAAAAGGAAGGCGCAGGCGGTCGGTCGGTCGTTTGTTGTTACTCTTAGTTGGTAAATCCTCCTTTTTACTTCCTTCTTAAAAGACTTTGCCTATGCGCTGCATTATTGTATGCAGTTGGAATTACTGAAGTTCTCAAGATCTTGCGTAAGAAGAAAAAGGGTGCACATACATTAATATGACAACCCAACAACTTTATTCCCTACATTTCTAGAGATTGTGGATGCTGATTTTTTAATGCAGGGCCTAAGTTTGATGGTATTTTAGGTAGTTTTGTTACAATTTTCAGATTTTTAGGAAATAATTCCTCCTAAATTAATGTATCATGGTCATGTATACAGTAATAATTTCCGTTTTCAGAATAAATGAAAAAAGTAACTGATTTGTTAACATTATGAAGAGACTAGTTAGCTGTGTGTTTATAGCGTAAAATAGTAAATCATTACAAATGAAATCGCACGTGGAGGAACTTTGCTCGGAAAACAACATTTAATTAGACTCACGTCACTACTATGTGTGAATTTCCAGTTACCATATTCAAACCCTGTTATAATATTTTTTTATCTAAAATATCTTTACTTGAGTACAATATACATATGTATGTGCACATGAACATTCCACGAATTTAATGGGAGGTAATAATCATAGTCATAATCGTTTGGCAATTGCTCA
>JAANSQ010003433.1:0-10132 GCA_036850885.1 Lepidocyrtinus dapeste
TTTTAATGAGATGAAGTTAATGAGAAAATGAGTACTAAACATAATGAATGAAAGGTACTATGAATGGAATGAGTAGGAGGACTTATGTATATCAAAAGCTGTAACTGTAAGGCTCTACTAGACTTTAGTCGCGCTGTATAGACTATGCGCGTCAGAATTGTATGGTACAATAACATTCATTCACTTTTTATATTTCATACCAGAACTTGGTTGTAAGTTGGGAGAATTGTTGGCAATCAACCCTATAGTGTACAACAACAACACGCTTCAATGTTTTACTACTGAAAAGCGATAATCTTGTTACTTTCCGTTTTGATAGTATCTCATTAAGGTATTATTGTTATGATACGTGCCTATACTTTGGTTGTTGTACTTTGTAAGGATTGCTGGCAGGTTTGACTTGTGGTGAAAAATGAACTTGCTTCACAATTTACATTACACACATGGATATTTTAATTTTTGTTATTGATAAAAATAGGCACTATAATTTTCTAAGAAAATAAACATTTCCTTCAAAATAAATCTAAAAATGTCCTGTAAAACTAGTGCAGGTGCTAGTGGTCTACCATGCAAATTTTCAATAGCTTTTGCTTTCGTTTTTTCAATTAATGCGGTTTTATGGAATTGGCGTGAAAGAAAATATTTAGGATTAGAAAAGGAAAGCATTTGGTGTAAATATTTTACTTGATTACTGAGGCAGTGGATTTTGAGGCAGCAGATGCATTTCATTGAATCCTGGTAAAATTTCGTGGTGTCAATAATGAACACTGCAGCGGTGGCAAACAAGAAAACAACCTCGCGTAATTTAATGGTGTTATGATTTTGTAGTATTTTTTAGATTGTAGTGTTGAAGAGGAAGATAATGATGTCGTTGGTTGGTTGTGATGAAAAAATTTCGTTCATCCAAGAGAGAATCTTCTGTTAGTATGTAATGAGCCTACAAATTGCACGGTTTTGCTTAGAAATCAGAAGTATCATTAAAGAAATGTCAAGAAGAAGGAAAATTTTTCGTTCATGTTTTATCTGCATCCTTTTTACGAGATGGACAAAATATCGAAGTAAAGGTATAGCAGAAGGTGACAAAAGTACCACTGTGGAATAAACTTAAAAATAAAATTGTATCACTTTAGCGTAATAAAAATAGCGTAATTTTACAAATGCAATAAATGTGACATAAAAATTGGTTTCAAACGGTATATGCAACTTTAAGCGTTTGTAGTTTTGTAGTAACTCTTAAAACACGTCTTTAACTTTTGCATAAGTGGAATTGATGATCGGCTGAAGTACGTAAAGCAATCTATGGTAAATTTTCACCTTCGCATCAGTAAAATTACTTCGTAAATGGACAATGATGTAAGTTAGCAAATTGGGCATTTCCTTGAAGAAGTTGCCTTAAAGGTATTTTAAGAGCATATGGGATGGGACAACGGCCATCTAAACAACTTCGACCCCATTAAAAGTCCTCTGTAATGGAATTTAGTAGGTAAAACGGGAGAGCAGATAGTAATTTACTAATTTTCCTTTTTTATTCACAACATACAAATACACCAAAAATATAAAAGTTATTCAGTATTCAAATATAATTCAATGAATTTATCACCTTCCGTGTATGAGAACATTTAAATAGTTTGTACAAGTTCATTTGGATAAAAATTACAGTAGTTTTTTTTGGAGTCTTGCATCCATAAAAATTCGACAAGGATTAGGAAAAGCATTAAAATTTTATTGAAATATTTTATCACTTTCTATAATTTTACATGGCTTTTATTGTTAAAAGTTTAAGCAAAGTTTATGTATCTTTAAGTTTGCAAACCCATTATTACGTTAAGTCCATATCATTGTATGGTTTAGTATTCTGCAAAACTCTGTCAATATCATTCCATTCCATCTGCATAAATACTTCTCTTTTGACCCTAGACATTTCTGGGTTAGCCATAGAGTTTCCTAGTGCGTTAAATATTTCTCATTGTCTCAAATCGCGACATTACTTCTTGCAAATTATGTTGAGTGAATACAAATACCAAAAGACGAATTGTTTCCCTCTATTGAATTTGAGAGAAAACTGCACGCTTCCACAATGTTATTGTTTACCTAAAATAAGTGTGTTAATTGCTCACCTGCTCACAGCTCACCTAACAATCTTAGTTTTTGTTTTCATAACGTATGAAACCAACAATACTACAATTTAAATGAAAGTGCAGTGTACTCATTGTCATAATTTTTGTCCCGTAAAGTATTATTTATATTTAAGGCTAGATCTCGATCTAATTATAATTAAGTAAATCACAATCTTTCTAAACATCCGACAGCATGCTTATGATTTTCTACACGGTTCATAAGCCAAGTTTCAGATTTGAAATCTAGTTTCACCTCAAAAGGAAACGAGTGGGGAAGTTGCAGCACTCGATTTTTTTAGTGAAAAACAACTCTAATTCATTTTCTTGATAAATTCAAAGCAAAAATCCTTCCTGTCCTCTCACATTTTTCCTTCCTGTGTGACATACCCTAGCAAACCAAGTCTGTTGGAATAACATGCAAAAGTGATGCGATGAGAGAAATATGATAAAAATCTTTTATAAAAACAAAAGTACCTAGATTATAGTCACTTCTTTACAATAAAATTATTTTTATGAGTTGCTTGCTGTTTGTAGCCTATTTTCTTATCTTTTATGGCCATGCATCCTACTATCTTCCATCTCCTTGAGAAATGGGGCAATGTTTTGTTTTGCTCGATTTTCTCAAATATTTTTGACAATAAGTTTAATAATAAGATTAATGTTGAATTTGAAACTATTCACAGGTGTAACCTTTAGGAGACCCATAAATCATACAGTTGTAAATCATATCCAGATTCCTAACAATTCAACGGAATTTAGTAAAACCCTGTAACAATGTTCTTCTATAAAATCTTACAAAATTGCCTTTAACCTGTAGCCATCTAATTCATCTAAACTTGAAAAAGTGATTTTTCAGCTTCGGAAAATATCTTTCATGCGAACTTGAATCTTCCGCAAAAAGTAATACACTGCAATTTCTGTTTCGATTTCCATTCTAAATTCCTGCAAAAATTGCCTTTAACCTGTAGCCATCTAATTCATCTAAACTTGAAAGCTTATGATTTTTCAGCTTCGGAAAAAATCTTTCATGCGAATTTGAATCTTCCGCAAAGTAATACACTGCAATTTCTGTTTCGATTTCCATTCTAAATTCCTGCACCATCCATTTAAATTATAATGAGTGCGGTTCCACCATAAAAGAACAAGATCACACGATAAGAACTGATTAATATGCTTACTCAAATCCTTTTAAAAAATTAGGTGGGGATGAAAAAAGCTACCAAGAGTACAGGTTTACCTTGAAAATTTATGGACAGACTGTACACCATTGCAATAATGAACAGTATATGTCGATCATTGGTCAATTAAGTAGTAGACATGAAGTGCAAAACATACGAGATAAATGGTTTGGCATATACATCCATACACTACCGTTTAGATTTTTTGATTGAGTTAGGTTTGCTCACGGTAAAAAAAAAACATTTTCTGTTATTTACTACATCTATCAAGAAATATTGAAAATCTACGAATAATTATGTATGCACGTCTGGCTAAAATAATGCAATTTTTTGATCTACATTATTCGTGCCATCGGAAGTTGTCTATGAAGCAGGAAAGGAAGTTGGTACATCACGCAGTTAATTATGTTTGTGATTGGATTCGATGCATTATGTCTAAATATACATTTATGTTACATGTTATCATGTTAATTCCATAAAAAGCGGTATCAAGTTTCAACAAGAACATTAAAATCTAATGCAAATTTAGAATAACAATGGGCCGTGGCTTTAATGGCTAATTACTAATTAGTCAGGTTATTTTAATGTTTAAACGTGCCTATGTATTTCTAGCTGCGAACATTTGTCACGTGCCCTGGCCCTGTCCACTTACAAGTCTCTAATTAACATAACTCCTGTCTGACAATTGGAGTTATATTGACAAGTTAGTGGACAAAGAATAAGTGATTCAAGTTTGGGAGCAATTGACATTCCAAAATTATCAGGGGGTATTTTTATTAGTACATATCATTGAAGAACATATTTAATTCCTGTAATTTTTACGATTGATATTCCGATTCCAAACTTCAAGACCAGCCAAGTACCAATTTTGAAAATATCCTTAATTTATCTTTAGGCTACAAATATTCAGCCTTAAGATATTATCAGACATTAAAGACCATCATTATTGTGGGTGTATGTTGCGCCTGCAGTCTCTAGTAAAAGTCCCTCTAAACGATCTTTCTCACTCCTGATCTTGAACAGCTTACATAAGTTCAAAAACTATAACTGTTTGACTGTTTGCTTAAATAATGAAACCTAGAGTTTCTTGTCGAGTTCATCACTTCTACAGGACAACCTTCCCTTTACTCATTGATATGATGACATTTCTAAAGAAAAAGTCAACATTGCAGATGCATTAACTGTACCCTATTGATGACGCTTCTTAGTTGTTGACTTCATAACGCAAAGTATTTGTAGATAGGTCGAAGGTACAGAGAGCGCCTATAAATTAAGACGTCTGTCCACTTTGAGCATTGGCACAGGGTTTGGGCGTGTCCTTCCTTTACTCATTCTCTTTGTTAAGGAGATTTTTACAGGAGTAGTTTAAACAGAAGATGGATAGTTCTTCCATGGCATGTTCAACTACTGTGATTCCAATAACGATATATGATATTGTTTCATCACTGCTGCCCCTCACTGAATAAATTGTGTTGGAATAAAAAAAAAACTGTTCAAGACACTCCATATTTTTCCTATATCATTTACATACTGATCTCTTCTGGCCCACTGAACAAATGGTAATGGTAATTGTTAAACCTATGGACTTTTTTAACATTTTTTTGTAAAGAAAGTCATAAAAAGTCCTCCGTGATGTTATGTAGCCAAAGCTATAAGCTTTACGATTATACTTGAACACGTTGGCTAGTAGTGATCTTCATCACGTCAAACACGGTTATAAAACCCATCATACCACTTTGAATATGCAAGACTGCAAATGAGTAAAAAAACTTATATTGTTTCATTCTAATTCTAAGTTGCACCTTTGCATAAAGTAGTTTCGTGTATTTTTAACAAGAAGCCGGATCATCATTCAACAACTCCCTGAGGATAATAAAAATTAAATAAATTCCTAAGATAATGCATGGGTGCGAGGAATAGTCCAATTTTTTAAAATCGAATAATCCTATTTATTTAATTGATAATGCACATCTACTACTACCACTGGTAGAATGTCATGAACGCAATAAATCTTTAATTTCATGATGCATTGGTCAAGGACAGAAAAAGATTTTAAAAATTGTAGATAACTTAACCTGCCCAATTCAAATTTCTTCAAGAGAATAATGCAATCTATGAAATTGCAGGAGGATATATATTTATCTCTTTTAGATGGAACAATAAATTAAATTTTAGGTTGTGTTTTTTAGGTAAAGTTGCTAAAGATAACTGGAGCAGCTGCGCAGTATCAATAATTTCAATTACATCTGGACAACTCATGAACAAATGCATGCAAGATTTTCGAGAACCAGGTTCGGCAAAGCACGCAACACTTGACTTAAATAAAAATATATTTACCCGGACCAAGGATATGTACTACCCCCTCTTAAATTTTTTGTAGGTTTTTAACAACCCTCCTACTTTAAATCGTAATTATAAGGAATCTCCCTAAGCCAGATTGTTGATTAAAATAACGAAGAAAGGTGAAGTGGTAAAGGTGTTGCCAAGTTTTTACTTTTGAGATTTGGAAGGTCCATAGGAAATTTTTCCACCTAAATTGCATAGCCATGTAAAATCCCAGAAGACCTGCCAAAGTCATACTTATGAAACGTGGCGCAGTTGATGAGTTCGTGATTTACAATGACATAACAATAACATTATTCACTGATTGATGGATCTCGAGAAAAACAAAAATTTTAAGTTGTGATTCTTACTTGACATAATCAGAACCTTGGGAAATTACAGCCGTAAAGAATGATATCAACCAAGATCAATCTACCATTTTTTTTAGATTTCACCTCAATCTAATCAATTCACCTACCTTACTAATTAATTATTACAGATTGCGTGTGTTATTTGTATCTGCTTCAAGAACGAAATGGATTGAAAAAGCTAGTCATTATTATCATTACACAGCATCTAATTTTGATATGATGATAATATTACGAGATTACGACTATATTTTTATATTTTGTGTTATGAATGAGTTAAGGTTAAAATGAAATAATCATAACTAACGAGAAATTAAGCCACCAACTTGAAGGTGGAAGGGCCTCTTTAGTAAAGCTCCTTGCCTATAGGTGATCTATTTATAACAACAAAAGGTCAAATTAAAACGACTTAGGGTTATATTAGTAGTTATAATGGTGTTATGAAAGTATCCTCTTATCTTAAGTTTACATTGGACGATGAGCCTCTCTTTTAATATTTTTTGGTAAAGGTGTGACTAGATGATGGCGAATGTACTACATATTATGCTTGATAAACGATACTTTTAGGAGACTTAGTTTTCATTTACGTCAGCATCAAAACTCCAAATGAGTCAAATGCCATAATAATTTTTGTCTTATTATTAGCGACATCAGCACCGGCAGTGTTAGGAATTTGGAAGGGTGTTGGCCACCAATACTAAATTAACAAAGCTTTGCTACTCCTGCATGGAAACGAAATGACAATGAAGATCACAAACTTCAACAGCAGTGCAGAGACTACAGACAAGAGACGGATGTAAAAATGTGGAAGTTATAATGGCCATTAAATAGATCAAGTTTTTCTCAGATCTTCGCTGTTCATCTCTTGATAATTTACGCGGGGCTATAATGTTCGTCGTCTTTGACTTCTTGATCTAAGAGCTTCTCTTGGTCTCTTTTCATCCAGTTTGTTACGAACAATGGTGAAGTTGCAAGACTTGCAAGTGCAACAAAAATGCTCCACTGATCTAATGACATTATCTGCATCTGGTTAAGTAGGTGGAAATATCAAAATTGTCAGAGTTCGAGATTACTTATTTATTAGCCCACCTGTTGTTCATACATTCCTTCATCCGAGGAAGAGAGATATATTTAAGCGTAATAGGTACCAGCACACTAACATAAATATAAACATTAATGGGTAGGGGTCAGATCATTTTTATTTTACCTTCATGTACCACCAATTGGTAAGCAAGGGCATTGATCAAAATCACTATTTGCACTTCATTACAACTCCGTAACGATTTGAAAACATTTTGATGGGGTATAAATGTTAATTTAGAAGTGTGAGCGATTTGGTCAGATACAATCAGGTCGATTGGGTTACATATGCATTTTAAATATTGAAGCTTATATAATGTGATAAATGATGAATAATTCATGTTCCACTGAAAGAAGAGTTTTAGTTTGAGTGACACTTGGGTGCGCAAATCAACCTTGTAATTTGGAAGTTTAAATCCTATCACTGTCCGAATCGGAAAGAGCCAGTTGGAAACAAATCTTATATGCCTTCTTGAATATATCCCACGCACGCAGATCCTCCATCTGAAGATGACTTTTTCTTTAGCTGCCTACATCAAAATATTGTCCATTTCATCATTTTATATTGAAAGCAATCATTATGTAATTTGGTCCAAATGCGATTTCATCAAAGCACTCTATCTTTAGTACTTACGTAACAAATGTCAGATTTTTATCCTGTCTCCAGCCGAAAAAAAAAATCGTGTTTAAGTCAATCATTTTTAAATTCATAGATCCTCCCAGAGAAAACCCACGCATTTAATGGCTTTCCATTTTTATTATCAAATAGCTTTTACTTTATCAAGTCGTTATTCCGAATTGTGATTAAGCATTTTTCGGGTTTGATTTACGTAGTTGGCAAGTGAGGAATTTTAAACTGCTCCCACATCCTAAATCTGCAAAGGTACATCAGGGTTGCATGTTTGGTCAATTTCGTTGCCCATCTGAAAACAAAATCTCCAATAAGTGGAGTAATACGAGTGCTTCAATTCTTAAAATGAAGGTCAAAGTTAATTACTTTCCGAGTATTACACTTCAATAAGCCAACCACGTTTTGCCCCAGATTTGTTTCATAATTTCTTCGAATAATAATCTTGCATAATCAATTGTTTACATCCACCGTCCCACTCCAAAGTTTGACCAAGTCTAAAAATCAAGCTAACTTAAGACTAGCCCAAAGAAAAAAATTTTCATAACCAAACAATTCTCAAACACTGGTACAGGGAGAAAACGAGCAATTGTGTAATATAATCATAAATCATTTTCGCAGTTGCAAATCAAAACTACCTCAAAGGTATTTCAAATCGCTGTCGATTTAAAACTCTTTTTTTCCTACGATGACTTTTTATACTTCACCGCCCACGTCTTCGGCGAAAGAATGAAAGAATAGTAAATTTCGGTTAGTACGTTGCACGTAGCAATCTTTAGCATCTCCAAAAGGCTTTTGATGAGGATGCTTTAGGCATATAAAACACTTTTGAGTATGCAATATTTTTTCCTCATAATATTTTTACGATAAAGCATTAAAAAAACTCCTCCGATCTAATAATTTTTTGCAATAAAAAATTACGATGAAGATGAGCTGTTATGAATAAAAAATCAAGAGGAAAAAAACGATGGTTATCCATGTCCTTCCCAGTCCATCCGCACTTATTTAACTACACGAAGGAGGTCCAGCATCATCAATAGATGTAATGAATGATGACGACCCATCTAAAAAAATCGTACATGACATAAATGCCAAAGAGCGGGCATATGAGGAGCTATATGTACGCGGGCGTGTCAATATTTTCGCAGAGAGACAATACGAAAAACGAAAACTTAATGATTTATTGTAAACGCCACACTCATCCTTTTACTCGCGTCACCTTCCTTTGACTTTATTGGTGCCAGTAACAAACGACGATGCCATGATCTACAGCATCTACAAAGATATTTACACGAAGACGATTCACGAATACCCCATAAAATATACGATTTTAAAAGGTTTACGCTTGAGCTATTACGAGCGCATCTTCATTTCCAGAATAGGCAGTATCCAAATGTTTTTGTTTCGCTGCAGCGTATAGCTACAAAGAAAGAAATAATAATAATAGATTATTATTCACCTTTGACTATTATGGAATTCGGTTAGAATGATCTTAGGTAACATGACTCATTTATTTTTTCCTGGAGGGAGTAAATTGCTTTTAAGCCTAGGTTCATCTAGATTCCTTGTGTCAATCATTGTTTCATCTTTGAACAGTGAACATCTAACAGTGAACCAAACAGTGAATTCCTAAGGGCATTTTTTTTGATACGGTGTGCTACCTGCGTTAAAAATCTTTTAAGTTTTGTGTCTTAACCAAAGATGATTTTCGCAACTGGAAGAGCTTTGAGGGAGGGAACTACACGTACGAAATTATTTTTTATATTTGTGGAAGGTTTAGTGAGAAGAGTGGACATATTGTAGATCTGTGAATTTCTTGGTTCATTCAGGTGGCCAAAACAATTTTAAGCTGTTTGTGGAAAACCCTGCGGATGAGTTGGACGTTTGCTTGCATCTGGATGTCTCAATCGAGGGACCAGGGAAGTCCCAAATTACTACTCAGAACTTTGGCAATGGAACCATTTCAGTAAACTATCGCGTGGGGAAGGAGGGTCCTTACAAGATAAATGTGATGCATCAAGGCAAACACGTCGCTGGGAGTCCATTTAATGTTAGAATTCGTTAAGTTGTGAGAAAATGGTATGATTCCAGGATGATCTTCATTTGCCCCGAAATAATATTTGTACACATTTCAAACATGACAAATAACACGAAGCACTTGTTTAACACCTAACACCATGATCAAGCTCCAATAATAACAAGTTTTAACGTTTTTATTTTATTTAAAGTAATAAGTATATGTTTAATTCATTGTTTAAAATACATTATTTATTTAATAAAATTCTGCCAAGAAAGGAACTATATGAATTGAACTTTGTGAAATTATAGTACCAACAAAGACGACCTACTACTCTGCAAGTTGCTCATATTCTTTCATTAAATGTAGGATATTTTCCGCCATAATCTTTGCTTTCTCAGGATTTTTCTCCAACCACTTCT
>JAANSQ010003434.1:0-10131 GCA_036850885.1 Lepidocyrtinus dapeste
ATACCAGAGTTATTAAGGTTTAGTGTTCTCAGATTCTTCTTCCCGATGAAAACGTGACTGGTCAAGTCTGGAAAGTTATTTCCATCCAGGTAAACCTCAGTAGAGTCCATAGGAATTAACTTTGGTACTGAAACATGTCCTTTACAATCGACAATGTTACTCATCCAGGTTGCATCTCTGTAGCAAGAGCATTGGTCTGGACATGTCATTTCGCAATCACAAGCGTCAAAATCGCAACACCCGCAAGTTTGGAAACAGTGTGTTTTATAAGAACAAAGAAACTGCGAAGGTTCCGCTTCCAATATGGGAATGAACGAGATGGAGCGGTGATATACTAGCTTACAATATACACTATCAAGATCCATCACGTTTGGATGTTGTCTCAAATGTTTATCAAGTCTCTGAAGCCACTCCATTTTACAGTCACAAAGAATAGGATTGCCCGCAATGTAAAATTCCGGTAGGGCTTTTTCTTTAGGGAAGGGGGAAAGCTGGAGGGCTCTTATGTCCAAAGTTTCAATTTGATTTGCGAATATGTCTACTCTGCTCAAGTTTACTTTCCTAAAGAATGTCTCTTCTTCCACTGTCACGATATAATTGTCGTTCAAAAATACCATTTCGATGGAGTCTGGTATGCTATTTGGTCCAATACGCGTCAACCTAAAGGAATTATTTAGAAAATTAAAAAAATGCAAAAACAAAAAAAAAAATGAAGAAAACAAACTTAGAAAAAAACTGGATTCATACCTGTTAAAACTAGCATCCAAAGTTTGTAGATGGAGATCCGTCGTCTGAAAGTAATTTCCCAAATCTTCAATCCCATTTTTGTGTAAATCAAGCCACTGTAGCTGTCTCGGAATGAGGGCGTAATCAAACCAAGTCAAGTGGTTGTCCGACACATTGAGCCATATTAAACTTGGCAAATCTGCAAAAAGGTTGCTAATATCTTGGAGAAAGTTTGCATCTAGACGGACTGCTTGCAGATTTGTGTTCGCGTCAAAAGCTCCCTTCTCTACAGTTTGTATTCTGTTCCTTGCAAGATTCAGGACGCGGAGGGAGGGCAACTCTTTCAAAGCGTCTTTACTCACGTTCACCACGCGATTTCCAGTAACACGCAAGCCATATAGATTTGGCAGGCCAATTAATCTCGGAGACTCTAGTTGATCAATCATGTTTTCCCCGAGGTCTACAGTTTTCAACAAAGTGAGATTCTGCAGCGCCACTGGTGCTTTGTCAAATGCATTCCCGTTTAAATTGAGATCTTTCAAACTGGAGCAGTTTTGGAAAGCCTGGAGATAAAAAGTAATCATTTAGTTTTATGACTCTATATGCTCCAAAGTAGATATAAATGTGTGCAGTTTTTCATGAATGCTGGAAAATTGTCATAAAAAGTTTTGATCCTTACCTGAGGATGAATATGGGCAATGTCATTGTTATCCAGGGAAAGTAGGGACAAGACAAAAAGTCCATTAAGTGCTGTGGCATCGATTTGAGTAAGTTTGTTATGAGAGAGAATCAGCGTATGGAGGTTATTCATAGCGGAGAAAGTATTTGGCTCGATAATTTCGATTTGATTATACTCCACGTTTAAAACTTGTAGGCTGTACAAGTCCTGGAATGGTTCTGGGCTCAAACGAGTAAGCTGATTGTGTCCAAGATCGAGCAAGACAAGACGTATTAATCCTTCAAAAACTCCGGGGTGAAGTGTTTCTCCACCTTCAAGAGAGGACATGATGGCATTGGTCACTGTCTCATCTTGACCCGTAGTAGAGGAAACTGTGGTGGCTGATGTAGCATTGATACTATTTTCTTCTCCAGTGTTCCTGTTGTTATTAGGAGTGTCCTTGTTTCCTGCTCCAGTCTTGGAAGAAACGAGCCATTGGGAGGTGAGCGTATTGTGAGACAGATCTAGAACGACGAGTTGTTCAAGTCCGGAAAAGAGTTTGGCGGGGAGCGAAGTCAGGGAATTGTTTTGCAAATAAATCTCAGTTATCTCTTGGCTGTCTCGAAAAATGGATTCGGGCAGGCCGGAAACTTTATTGTCTGTCAAGTTAAGAACCCTGAGCCCTCTCAGTCCAGCGAAAGCACGGTCCGCAACCATAGAAATTTCATTGCCTTGTAGGTACAACTCTTTCAGTTGAGATAAGCTGGCTAGACCCCTCGCGGGTAAGAGAATGAGGCGATTGTACGAGATATCCAAAACTTGGAGACCGAGACGACACCCACTGCCACTGATAATGAATCCTGGTAAACGGGCTTGTGCTTGTTGTTGTTGTTGCTGCGCTACAAGGAGGGAATTATTTGCGCTAGCTGTGTTCTTATCTTCCCTTTCCCTGAATCCTAGATCGCTAATGTCCTGTAATCGATTCAAGCTCACATTCAAATGTTTCAAGGACTTTGTGTGGCAGAATAATCTGTCGGGAAATGTCCAGATGTTGTTCGCGCTTATATCAATTTTCGCGAGTTGGGCCAAATTGGAGAAAACTCCGGATGCAATGTCCAAGCTCAAGGCAGGCCATGCCGTGTTATGCGTCCTTATAGTCAAATTCTTCAGCAAACTCAAACCGGAAAACACCCCTGGACTCAATCTACTCAGTTTGCAATGTTCGATATGGAGATTCTGTAGGCGGGAGAGATGGGCAAGACTCCCAGCCTGTAAGGAACTTTGATAGAAGAGGACATTCGAGCATTCCAACTTGAGCGAGACTATCGAGTCGCCGGAAAGAGCGGAAAAGTTGGTCTTGTCAAATTCGCTATTGATCGTGCGAAGTTTACACGAGAGGGAAACATCTGAAGCTGAGGAGCCCGGAGATGGTAGCAACAACGACACTTTCTCACAGTCTTCAAGATACTTTCCTTCGATGGGTGAGGGTAAGCACAACAAAAATCCGATCAAAGAGAGCAGAACAAGGACAAGCGTGCTTTTGCTCCCACATTTACGACTAATATATCTTCCACCGCTAGCTCCATTAATGGTGGACGCTACCAGCACATAAATCAACTCATCTGGTGACAATAATAACCTTCCTCGGGTTTTTCTCAGACTTTTCTTCTCTACTCCTACTGTCCTTGAAGAGTTGGAGGAGGATGACGTTCTTCTTACTGAGCTCATTCTGCTGCTTTCCTCTTGGCACACACCAAGAAGCCGACTTGGACAACGGGCAAGGTGACGATGACACGCCATTCTCACCAACTTTCTCTTTTTCTTTATACTCCAAATAAATTCATTCGGAAAAGTAGTCCTTTTGTAGGCTTTCCTCAGAAAATAACTTTTGTGTTCGATACCAAATTCCACTAAACTTTTCACTTCCAGCAACAATATTTCTCATAGATTATATTTAGTATGATCAACACTATAGTCTTTTTTTATCCTTTTGCGAACGTTCTTCACTATCAAAAAGGATTTTAGTTCATGACATGTTCATCTTACTGAAAATGATGATAAAATGCACTTTTTTTGCTTACACTTTTTTGTTCACTACACACAATTCAATAGAATAAAATGACGAATGTAAGAGAACTTATTACAAGTTTTTTTTACATCACTGACGATGATATATTGCGCGATCACAACTAGTAAATAGTAATGTCTTCATTGCTTCTCGCGATCTGAAAAAAAGGAGATAAATTTATTTATTACAAAGACACGACAAAACATAGAAAAAATATTGGAAATTGTATACCCAACATAATTAGACCTTTGACCATGTAAACAATTTAGTAAATCAACGTTTTTCTAAGGTATTTTCTGAGATTATTAGCCACAAAGCGTAGAATTTCAATTCACTAATGGACTAAGAAAGTACACTTTCTTGCGTTCAATGCGGCATCTTGACACGACCCATAATTAGCTTTCTAGATTTAATTGCGGTGGTTAGGATAGACTAGNGAATTAACTCTTACATGAAAGTTTCACTATCGATATCAAATATTAATCATTTTATTGGAGGAAAAAACAAACCGTTTTTTTCATCTAGGGAAAATCATTCGTTGGATATGATACCGTAAATCCTAATGAAATGAAATATTATGTTATCCGAATGAACTCAAAACCTTCATGTTGCAAACAGAATATCTTTTGGTCTTGCAAACATGATATCGATACGATGAGATGATAAAGCCTAAGCAAAAAATCATATCATGTTACCCTCCGACTACAAAAGGAATAAAGGCTTTTGCCTACTATTTTTGATTTCTTTCCTCCCGTTTTGTGTTTTTCCTGCATACTGATATCGCTCTAAGCTATAAAGTTACATCAGAGAGGAAGAGTCTCGTTTGTACTGCCTGGAAGCGTACACCTCCACTGAACTTGATATAAATTCGTACACAATATTTCCCTAAAAATGTGAACGAGAAGAATGGATAATAAAAGCGGCATTATCAGTTTCACTACGCTGCACTGGTGATAATAAACATGGAAATCATGCTGTTTCTAAACAATTGTGCGTGAGTGTCTGTCTCTCCCAGCCTATACGAGACTATAAAAAGCCAAGGCTTAAAGCTTGTTCAAAACGCAGACGTTTCTGACATGTAAGGAAGAACACAACAATACAATATTTTTATGAAAAAATAATAATATCAAATCAAATTACTTTGTGAAAAACAGGCTTTTCTGTAGAAAACAAAATTTACGCACAATTCCCTCCTTTTTACAACTACTCAACAAAACAGAAATCATTTTTTATAACGAGCTCAATAACACTGGAATAATCGGAGAGAGAAGATTGCCACATAAAAAAACTTGACAGAATGAATGCATAACTGGATATGTACAGAACACACGCACTTTTTTCATCTTTCAGAAAGACCTCAAAGAAAATCAAGGAAGAATTGAAGGATGGATAAACTCAAAACTATTACTTTTCTTCTGGTCAATCCATCAAACTCCCTAATCTCGCTTTCATCTCTATCCTTTCAGCTCATTCTTTTTCTTAGCTGTAGACAATGCTGCAGTAAACATAAATACTTTTGCTGCAGTAGTCTAATGCACTTGGTCTCCTGGAGAAAAAAATGAAGCAATACTAAACTCTAAGAAAAATGGAAGCAAGTGAAAGAGCTAGTTAATACAAAATATTTTTTTCCTTTTGTGAGCATTTTTCTTCTCGTCTTCAACTTCATTATTATCATTGTTGGGAATCTTTCAATCATCCGTCTGTCACTCAAGGAAAGTGAGTCAGTGAAAAGCGAAACAAGTACATAAAATACTGACATATTAGGAGATTGTCCCGTTCAATGTAAAATTCTTTAAACTAAATTGTAATTGCTTTAAGTAGGTTATTCATCCTAAATTAAGCTCTAGTTACCCCGAGTTAAAGAGAATGTACACCTACGCACTAGGATTTCTTGAGGAAATTACGCAACGTATCTAACAAAGTCTACTCCTTTGCCCTTATCCATTTTAACTCAAGCTGACAAGTTTGACAGTGTCTAGTAAAATCCAGCCCTACCGCCATATCATACCACCGTACCACCTGTTCTTCCTACTAAATCTTTTACACTTTAATTTAGACTTTGAAAGTACGTAGTAACTATTAAACTCTTTTTTTTCAGGTAAGAAAAGTTAAGTAATTGGAAGTGACAATGAAGACTTGTCTTGAAATGGCTTGGCTTTGACTTTGCTCCACTTGACATGAAAGTATGCATTACCAAATTGAACTTTTTTCTTCCTTATTTTCTAACGTAATCTTAACCCATCCTCCCACTCCCATTACACTTCATTTGAAAAACGCACTATGCTTCCTAGAAACTATTCAAAAGATATAAAAAGAATCCCCATTCAAAACTTGATGGAATCAGCTTTTCTCACGAAGTAAATGTGTAGTGATTTCCATTCAATTCAATCCAAAATTGAACAAGACATTCAAACTTTAATGTTATATTCATACTGAAAGTTCACCGAGGAACTTTGTTTCATACAAAAAAACCTCTCAAGATAAGATTCTGTATGAGAATGCCGCTGCTCCGTATCAATAAAAAACTTTCCACCTATACTCGCCTTTTACCTTTCCTGTCATTTGACAAGTTGACATTCGGACAAGTCTCTAGTTTAGAGTTGCTCGAAAAAAATGAAAATGTTTTTGTGTTTGTATCGTAAAGTGTTTGTGCATCCTGCGTTTTTTCCCTTTTCTTTTGATCATTTGCATAATCCAACTTGTCACACAAACATACACAAATAAATTCTCAGTAAAGTTAAGCATGATCAGCAGAAATAGCAAGGAGAGATTGCTTACGCCCAAAAAATGTCTATCTCTTCATTTTGAAATATGATGACACTTTTTACTTAATACCATCTCAACTTTGACTTCGCCCTTTTTCTGTTTTGCAAACAAAAATAAACCATTTGGAATCATATATTCTTTGAAGATTTTTTTCCAAAGAAATTTATACAAATCTCTTGATCAGATTCAAAGATTCAATGCAAAAACCGGACATTTTTTTGCGATCCTGAGTGAAATCTCTTTGAAAAATTTTTTTTTACGCGAAGAAAGAGATTGAATAAAAAAGGAAGACACGTTTCTCCATATTTCTTTGTAACTCAAATACCGAAAAGAGAGTACAATAGAGAAACGAAGAATGTGAGTGCACGTATAGCACACACACAAGTGACGTGACATCTCTTCAAAAAAAGTGCTGCTTTTTATCAAACTTTCCTAGTTTTTTGTGTCCTCTTGAAAATCATCAAAACTATTAAATTTAGAGAGGCTAGGGACAACCCAACTAACAACAGCTTACAATAAAGCTTTGATATTTGTAATTTTTTGCGGAAAAATGTTTTCCTCAATTTGTTTGAGATAACGCGAGGAAAAATAAACCCTTTTAGAAATGAATTGTTGGAATCCCTTTGAATTTTTATCATTATATAATGCTTCTTAAAAAGACTTGTTCGTTTGATCGCACACAAAAAACCGAATTTGATGGGTATGAAATGGTAAGGTCTTGTATGGTCTTATTCACTCAGAAATTATTAAACTTCTTTTTACTCTTTCCTATGAATCCAAAATATTTTGGAGAAGAAACTTTTCAAGACATATTCCATTCGGTACATGCTCAAATGGAAGAACTATCAGTGTAAAAACTTTTTTTCCTTAACACGAGAAATAAACTTAAACTCTTTTTTCCATGTAAGACTAATAACCAAAAAAGGAAGAATTTTCTCAAATAAAATATCTATCAGAGAACGTTCCACTGAAACACTCAACTTACTTTGTAAAAGGAAACTTTTTCCTATATTTTCCTCCGTAAAGTTTGTTAAGGTTGTTGGTAACTAAAAACTTATAAACTTTTCGGTGCAGACCACAAAAACAGTCTAAGAATCTTTTAAGGTTACAATCTTTGAATATTTTTTTCAAAGTTCGTCTTTCACTTGAAATTCACAGAAAAAAGAGCGTATATCCTCTCGCTCCAAAGTCTGTTCTGGTACTGAGCTCCCGGCTTGTGGTACCTCTGCTTCTATACCAACTAGGTCTTGGCGTATGTGTACCTACCAATGTTATCCTGAAAGAAGGGATCAGCACACACACACAACCCAGAGTGAGTCTCTTCTTCGCCCCAAAAACATAGGAGAAGTGTTTGCTCGTGGTGTGCTCAAGAGGAAAAGATCTTTAGGCTTAATGTCCATATGCAGCGGCAAGACACTTGGAGCAAGTGAGCCTGGGACAGATAGAGAGTGAGTGAGTGAGAAACATCTTATACACTTTTGGTAAGGAATGAATCTTGGAAGGGAGCAACTTTTTCCTTCTACCCTTCTCCATCTATCTTTGACTTGAGTAGAGTTTCTAAAAGCTCCTTCGTCTTAAGAAAAGAGGAAAACGTTTCGCCCTTGCCTTCACGCTAACATTTACCGAGCCAAGAGTGAATCTTCCTGATTAGGAAAAATGCAAGCGTATATTACAAAGTACATCCCTATATGCAGTTTAATGCATATGTTCAGTAACACAGCATATATAGTTATGTAGGGATGTAACAATCGGTTTTGTTCTCTTTTCCCTTCATTCGTTTCGGAGATGTGGTGCAGTTCACTTGGAATAGAATTTGAGTTGGTTGATTCGATTCCCTCGATTTCTCTCTCCGTTGTATAACGATGTTCAATGTTCGACAAGGCAAAAGAGGAAAGGGCATATGAATGCATCATTCATGCATTGATTTTTAGGTTGCAGGGCGCACGAAAACTGAAAGACACATTTTGGGTGATTACGACGAGTCAAACACACATGCAGTGCTCTGTTGCCTTTTCAATGACATTGTCACTGGCCCGGTCGAATGGACCGAATGTTGGTTATTTGATAGCACCTAAAAAGTTACATCTGTGGATGAAAACCGAAAAAAGGAATCTTTTCATATTGCATATTGGTTCACTCTCTGCTATTATTACTGTTTCGTTATTTTCTACCCTCTTTAGTTCTACCTCAGCTTTCTGTCAATGCGATGCATTACGAATTGCTGAAAGGACTACGGGAAAAATGCCGGATACGAAGTTGCCGTTTTGCCACAAAAAAAAGATTCACGATAGTCCAGTTCAGTTGCCTTTTGCCTAGGTAACTTTACTCTTTGCATTTGGTGCTCTATGCTACTCTAATAAAAAACGAACGATATTTTTATCTCTGTTCTTTTAAATCCCTCGTGTGGCTTTGTAGGACAATGCTGATGATAAAGGGAAGCAGAAATTTATTTATTTGTGTATACATTTGCGTAGGTAGAGTGGAAGGGTCCCAAATAAAAAATATGAGATATGTACACATTGGCTCATTATAATGCATTTGTACTGCTAAAGAAAGGCAACTTAAACGTTTCCGTCAACAGGAGGACACATGTTCGCAGATAAACACTATTACACTCAAATGTAAAAAAGAAAGGATAATCTAAAAATAAGAATTTAATATTTATCATCGTCATGACAAAAAATAGTTTTAAGCTTTACCAAGAAATACTTGAGTCATCAAGGGTACTTGATACTTGATGACGATGAGTCAAAACTAAAAGTTATTTTTAAAAAATGCTTGACAAAATTTTTACTCTCTAAATTTAGTCAGGTAAATTCATACTTTTGCTCTTCAATTCAAATCACCCAATAAAGAATTTCCCAGTGAGAGTACATTTTTTGAGTCGGGTTGTGTCGCAAATGAAATTTTCGTTTTGTCATGACATTTTCCGAGTCACTAGAAAAAATTAACTTAGACTTTGCCAACATTGTACTCTATTTTCCGCCTAAGGAGCAGCTTTAAAGGCCTGGTAGGCTTACAAAATTATTGCACAATACAAGCCAAATTGAAAAGGTGTGTATTCCATTCACAATCTAATTCTTTCTCTGTACGATTCATTGTGCACACACCTTGATGAAGGTATATTCCCTATGGGTTTCCACAGGTATGTAGTATGTGCTCTATTCAGATGGAATCTATTTTTTTTTCTGGAAAACATAAAGAAACACATGTCAAGTCAAATAGAGTAAAGACATAAAAAAAATTGTTGAAAAAGAATTTTACTTCGTTTTCAAAAATAGGGAGATATATTTTGTACTTATCAAGCTTCTGGCTTTGTGTGTATTCAAGTGTACAAGAGTGAATAATGGAGTCATGTGCAATGGAACATACTTATTTCCTAAGACAGACGTAGAACAGAATTGACACAATGAAAAGAATGAAAAAAAAATCATGTTCTGTATGAACTCCCTACTGCAGAACAAGGCAATTCTACTTCATTATTAGCATTGTTATAGCCTAGGAAGGTAAGTCTATTTTTATGAAAGATTTCTTTCTTCTCATGCAGAATATGATTGTGATGATCATGTGATATCAAGCGTAATGACTTGTTTTCAAGGATTTAGGAATTCACTTCTGTACCTTGGAATTTCTAGGTGTGTGAGCAATTCAATCTAAAGAAAGGAAGTATAAGCTCATGCATGAGCTTATTTTTACAAATTTTTTCATCCCAAGATGATTTTATGGGTCAGCTAGACCTTAAGAATGTATTTTACAAGAGTATGTAACATAGTCAAGCATAAAATTTAAAGAAATGTCAATGGAAAAGTTAATTTTTTCACAATAAATCAAACAAGAACAGGTAAAGTTGGTACGCATTCATTTCATGGAGGTAAATGTGAAGTTTCATATGAAAACCGAAAGACGTGTGATT
>JAANSQ010003435.1:0-10131 GCA_036850885.1 Lepidocyrtinus dapeste
TGGATGCTAGGCTTTGATAAGCCTAATTCATTGAAACATATTCAATGCACTGGTTTTGAACAGAGGTGACCCGCGACAGGAAAAAAGGACAACTGTTAAACAGGCATCTAGCCTCTGAACTTAATTTTTTACCTAATTTATCCAATTTTGTGGGAGCGGTGAAATGAATCCAGCGGTATCCGCTTCAAGACCTTATGAAAAAGAGAAAATGGTAAAGTCAGTTATCCACATAAACAATTTTACCACAAAGTTTAAGTTTTGGGCCAATTTCCTGATGCAACCTCATGAATAATTCACGTGGAAACACTAGCACTGCATTATTCATTGTCGTCATTCAAAGAAAAATGCAAGGATTGCGCCGGACACAATAAATTCTTACTTTGCCTCGTGTGCTCATTGTCGCCTACCCAGAAAGTGAGAGAATGGTATGAATAAGCTGTTTTTGTTACATCCGCTCCTAATTTAACCTTAACAGAATTGGAAGCTTCTCTCAAACTATACAACATGAACGAAGAAGATCATGATAAGCCTATGGAAATGTGAGCTTATTTTATATGCCAAATAGCAACATTCGATCTATTCGCCACTAAGCTATGAAAAGGTATAAAAAGTGAAACCCGAAGCTCTGTATACTAAGGCTTCCATGTACAATTTAAATATGACCGCAAGGATCAGACGACAATCCCTACATCCCAGCGGAGTAATGAAAACGGCAAGCGGGCAAAGTGAAAGTAACCCCAGAACCCTCAAGAAATATATAGTTTGAAGCGGAAAGGACAGGAAATCCCCTAAACACACCTCATTCTCGACTATGATTATTTGCTCAGAGCACTTTTATACAAAAGACGTGTATAACCTCTTTCAGTTAATAAATTATCCAGTAAACAAGCTACACGTTTAGTTTTTGCAACAAGATCCTAAAATACCTTCTGATTGGGGTTTTATGATTCCTGAAAATTTCCTGGCTATAATTTTACAGTTTTCAATTTAAAACGGAATCTCTAAAATTGTACTGGGGCGATTTTATAATACCTAAGCAAACGAGTAACTGTCGTCATTTCAAGCTATATCTTTGTATTTGTAAAGCCAAGCTCCTTTTGCCCCCAATTTGGCACCATAAATAAATGAGGGGGCGTCCATAATCTCTAAAGGGAAATGAAATTCACCGACGTAAAATTGAGATTCATCACAAAACAAACAACAAAGTCACCTAGGGTAAGTTATGGTTTACCTGAATGAAAATTTGGAAAGAAGATACTTGTAAAAGCTGCACAAGCGAAAGTAAAGAGGTTGACTTTATCCCAGTGTGCAGTGACGCGATCCGCAGATGATATCAAAAAGGATAATAAAAAGAGAAAGTCAAAAAATGCACAGTCCATGAACAACTTGATGATACAGTCTATTTACTTTAAAGACGTCAACACACATGTACAGATAGATTCGTTAGTATTCAGATCTACCACTAAAGATCTTCGTTCTACATAAAACTACGTTTTTTGTGCTCTTCTCTTTGAAAAGATGAATCCGCTGAAATGAACTCACTCAAAATAATAAAAATGTCGTAATCCTCTGCAGTCACAGTAAAACAGTACTTAAATTTGTGGGAAAAATTGGGCGAACAAAATGAGGCGACATTTTTTCCCTTTCACTTGCTCCCGGCATTGGCAAGCTCTTTAAGCTCAGGATGAGGAGCATATAGAAAAAATGTTAGTAGTTTACGCTTTTGGAAATAGAGCAACAATAAAAAGAAATTTTTATGGGGTTTTGTGAGTCTAAATGACATTACTATTGACCTTATTGTGGCGAGTGCGGGGGTATAAACGCTTAGCTTGTTCTCCTCACGTACGCTGTCTTGAGGGACTTACTTAGGAGCAGCGCAAAGTGGCCACTGATTCACTATCATTAATTGTGTCAACGCGGGAATCGAGTAGTTCAGGAAGTTGTTAACGTAAGGCGGCAGTTTCAACCAGCCATATATTTGTTTTCGCACTCGAAACCTCGGAGCCCAAATAGAAAACCAACTTTGGTCATAATCATAGAGCTACATAGTACAAAACGAGAAACCTCTTAAGAGAAGGTAATCCTCTTTTTGCAAAAATGAACTCAAGCCCACCTACAAATTACATGGTATCAAATTTTTTTTGTCTGTAATCTGCCAAAAAATTACTGCTATAATCTTACGAATGCTGATAGAAGAGACATGAGGATTTAAAATTTGAAAAATAAGATGAAACATCCTCCTATTCACCTTTCTCGGTCGGTGAGAACTTTATGACCTGCTTCTTTATTTCCCCGTAAAGAGCTTGAAGGTTAGAAGAGTTTACCGGACTCACATTAAAACACTTTAGAAATGTTATGTCCAACGAGTTAGGAAAGATACGCTTCTAATTTCAAATCCACTGAGTCTTCTTTTTCTAATTCACCTTGCCTTAGAGAATTGGGTACTGTAGGGGGTCAATTTTTGAAGTGAACAGGTTTTTATCATCAGTATCGAATTTTACAAATTCTTCATCAGGACATACAATAATAAAGGAAGGAAACTTGAAGCTGATTAAAGCTTGAGCTTACGATTACTACGTAAACAAGCTGATTACTCGTGAAATTAACCTTTTCTTAAAAGAAGTAAGCTTCTTTCATTTATCAACTGATTCCGTCATGGTGTGAACTTCTCCGTACTTTCCTGGTACGTTCCAAAATAAATCTTTTAATTTGGTTTTCCGAATTTTTTTTTTTTGAAAGTGGAACAAGGACATGCGGAATATTCAAATAGCTCATAAGCATTAGACTATGTACTAATAGAGGAAAGGCTGTGAGAATGCAAAATGTGTCTCAATTTGTGGCAAAGTTCAGTAGAGTGATTGATTGATGGTATAAAATTTTAGTATCCAGAGATTGATTTGACGCAAAGTATGTACTTTAAAAGCAGTGATGGATTGATGGATTGGATCCTCAATAATCACATAAAAAATAACCGAGAAATCCTGAGGCGCGCAAGATTTATTAGAACATCTCTGGAATTATGCACTGTTCTGGAACATAACATGGCAAATTTAAACCTCAAATTTCTCAAGAGATCCAGGAGAGACTTTGAACCATGTCTTTCTAATGCACCCGAAATCATAGCGATGCGCGAAGTAACAACTTTCTTCCAAATAACATACCAATACAACCTAAAATGGACTTTGGTAAGCTCGCAAAGGCTTAATTGAAGTCTTGCTTTGGCGAACCTTACACAAGCTGCAATAACGTGCATGAAAGAGTCTACGTTTGATCTCATTTTACTCAGACCTAGCCCTAAAACGAAGAAGATACTTCCAAGTTTTTGATGACTCATTCCAAAAATTTTCATCCAGTTAGTCAAAATTCGGAATAACATAACGGGAAACTTTCATTTAAAAAATCAAATTAGCCACATCCATCTTACTGTTTACTTTGACAAGATAAGAATCTATTATAAAACACAATTTATCCTTTGAGTCAACTTAAAGTATTCAATCATGACAAAGTTGACACTCTCATTACGGTACTATCAGTACTTTAATATGCTGGCAGATTGTTGTCCCGAATTACTTATGTCATTTGTTTGAAACGACTCGTTTTTCTGTTTGTGGGAAACGTCATTCAAAAATAATTAAGTACTTACCTCGTAAGTAAGTGTTCTCCTGGGAATCCATAGGTAAATAGCTTGACAAATAATGTCGGTAAATAAACAAAACCAAGCTACATTAGTAATCAAAATAAAATACCTAAAACTAATCCTCTACACATAAAAGGATGTAACTTGATCATATAACGAAAAATTTCTGTCCTAAAAAACAAAAAAAAATGTTTTCTAAGAAGTAAAAACGTTCTTACGGTGCATGTGACAGTATTTAGCTGGTTTATGCCTGCGTAAGACAAATGCCTATCCCGAGGATTTCAGCTTCTAAAAAAGGGCGTTTGCCTTCATGGACAAATGAGATTTACTCCAAAAGTGTACATAAATGTAGGAACTATGTTAGTTGGCATCGTCTCTCAAACTCAAATTTTGTCTTTCGCTAATATTTCATCCCATTATGACAGAGTAGACGGCATGCTTTCATCTCCAGTGATCTGTGTGGCCTTCACAGTGAAAGTAATTCCTTGGTTTCTTGATGATGATGACATTACGTGCGTTTGTACTAGAGTGTGTACCATATGCTGTGAGTAAGACAATTTACTCCACCAACTTATCCTAAAAATGCGTTCCATTCTGGGAAGCCATTGTCTACCAATCCTAGAGAGCTTTTTCCCTGAATGAAGAAATGAGAGTAGGAATGATGTCATTTTCTCGTACTTTATTACATTGCTTTCACTATACACACATTCTGCTCGTGCTAAGAGATCTAAAGCCAGCCCAACCCAACTCATTTCTTTCAAAATTGGCATGAAGTTAGGCATGCTTTTCTGAGTAGGTACAATAATCATTACAAACTGTCAGAATCACGCAAGGACTGTTTCCCAGAATGAAAACAATACCTCCTACGTGTCTTCGTATATTTGATTTAGAATATCCTTGTCATTCAATCCAGATCATTGTTCCCAAAACTGTGTAATGTCTTCAACCAAGCTGGATATAGGAGATGTTGTGTTATTATTTGAAAGTCAAATAATAAGCAGCCATTCCATGACATAATAGAGTAAGAGTACTGCTTGTCACAAAAAGTAATACGTTGTTTGATTTTACGATTACTTCAAATTAACTTAGGTACATTTTAAAATGGAATTGGTGGGGAAACGTAGACGCAAACAACAGAAATAAGAAATTTGTTTGCGAAATTTGATTGGATAAACATCATTTCACCGGGAAAGACTTTCAAAACGTATTGTATTCTATGGACAATGTGCTGAATGTAAAGAGCTAAGAAAGTATTCATGAAAGATTCAACAATGTCCCCAATCATTCCAAATTTTGTAAACTGATGGAAGCCAAGTCTATATTTACGCTTTTCAGTTCCAATGCGTCAGTAAGCCTATCTTTTGGTATGTGTCTAGTCCCTCGGGATATCTTTATGATCTAGTTCTTTCTTCCATAAGGAACTTTCTCTTTTGCTATTATGTCTACCATGCATTGTATTAAATTACGAAGAAATAGTTCCTAGATATGTTCTGTCCGCACGTGTTGTCAGTCACAAAAGCGTCTCATTTCTCGAAATGGATTAGACCTGCTGTATCAGGTACGTTGGATAATAACAAACTCTTTATAAAATGTTGTTCCCTTGAACTATGCCGTCTTGCCTATTCTTACCATCAAATGTAAAATCCAACGTAGTGGAAGAAAACCCAGTTTAGCAGATGCGATTTCTAAGATTTCATCTTTTATTATCAGCTTCTCCTTTTAGTATGCATACAATGCGGCCTTTCTTCCCCAAAATTACCTAGTTATCTTGGTTGAGTGGATCAGTGAAACTTCTTATTTTGTTCTGATTTTATTCCAATTTTACTATTCAAGCTTTACATTCCAGTCATATCCAACTTTGTACGTAATCTTCACGTAGCTTTAGAGTAAAAAGGAATCCTATTTCTAGATTTAGATTGGACCCGAGATGTGATATCGAAAATATGATAAAGTGGGATTGAGTCTCCCAAGATACTTTTATTGGAGCACGGAATGCTACTAAAAATGGAGGTTTATTTGCAGTAAAAGTTAGTTCAACGCGTAAACACCGTAAACATCGGTTTGATCATCAAAGCCCACTAAAAAATCTTCACTCATTTAGTATTTACTCCAGTTTCACGAACCTTGGTAGGAATTAAGTGTTTCCGGGTATGTTATTTAGTATTTTGGCGAGATGAGACTCCCCAACGCAGACAAAAAATAGAGCGAAAGTTATTTCTGGATTTAGTTGCTCCAAGTCGGATTATTCCAGTAGTAGTTTCACTCTAAGCCTTGTTATCTATATGGAGATGATAACAACTCTCAAACCTGAACAAAAGCTACATTATTTGCAAGGGAAATGCAAGAGGAAACCTAATAATATTTTTAGTGCATCTCGAATGGATATATTGTACTAGTGCTTTTGCATCTCAGATTGCATTTTCAATCTAACTGCTCAAGAAGAGGACAATATGCAGGAGAGTGCTTATAAAAAGTTAAATTCTCCAATCTGCATATCACAACAGCAAATGGTGGTAATACCATTTTCCATTTTTACTGTCTTCATAAATAAAATTGAAACGAGGTGCTGAAAACTGGAGTAATAGCTTTGATAATAAAGCTTACCCTTTCCTTTGGTTAAGGTGATGGGCTAATGTTTTGCATAAAAACGAAGTTTAAAGTTCTACCCGCTGTATTGGCTCTAAAAACGATAGTCGTAAACATAAAATGTGTTATTCCCTGGAAAATAATGGCAGATGATAAAACGCTTTTTTCTTACTTAATATCTTTCACTTTAAATTTCCCAAGCTGTTTGTACCGTACTTAAGCCTTGAAGAAAGTGTTCCTTATTGCACTTTCCCCTTAACGATAGAAAGTAGAAGCCTTAACGCGCATCGTGGAAAACATAAAAAGATTCTATCCCGACTGAAGATATGATTGATATTAAATTTAATTTGTAGGATGGATATAAAAAGGCAATTTAGATTTTATTTAATGCAATTGCCAACAGGATTTTGTGACAAAGAGACCAATTAAATTTAGCTTGAGTTTCGTTCTGGTTATATGCATAAATCATATCAAGCGTGTGTTTTCCTTTTAATTAATATTGTTTACGGTTAGGTAAGTAGTTTTCCAAAGGGTTGCCTTTGCTTCCCTGTTATTAATGATGTTCTTTGGAAAGCAATCTGTAAACTGTATGAAGTACTGCATCACGTTTTCTATTGCCTGCTTAATAAAATCGTGCTAATACTGGCTGTGTGGCATAGTGTTTTAATTACATAACCACCAGAGTGCTGCTTGGTAATAATGGGTTATGATGGTGTAGTCAGCAACAGCATCATCAGCATCCTCAAGCAATTTTCTGAAATTTCCGGAGAATAGCAGTGGAAAATGATGGAATGGACGTTTGTGCCCCCATGAAGTGCAGGGTTTTGTGGGTTGACTCATGGAAGCGAGTATAATGTATTTATTTAGACACTCCTATCAATCATCAAGCATGGCAAAATGGCATCAAGTATGAGCTGAAGGAGTGAGTAGAAGATGCTTACCTCTCATGTAGATATACGCGGTTCCCTTCATGTTCGGCTGGTTGAGTACAATCAGGTTAAGGATATTTCCGATAATGCCTAGTCCGCAAATTGTAGGCCAGAGGATGCCATACGTGAAGTATTTGACATCTTCAATGGTAAGTTCATTATTCCTTCTAGCACTTCTCCGATGTCTAACCAGGTCTCTATCTCTCGCAGCCATCATTATTACCTCCATGTCTGTGCCATAAATTAATTCACTCTCGTTCAGATCAGCAATTATAGAGCCGGTATTATCGAGAATCTTGGCCACATCAGCACTGACACCATCATCACCTTCATTTACGCTTGTAATTGACTCCCTGCTGAGCATATCACGTTGTCTAAAAACACCTGAGGTGGCAGCCCTCCCTCTTCCAGCATATTCTAGACTGCTGCTTCCATTTAAACTGGAACATGAAGGAACAGAATACACTTCGTCTTGACCACTATCGAAAACTGTTGTAATGAGGGGTCTCATTGTTGTCGTGTTTGTACTTAAATTCCCATTTGACCAAACTTCTCCCGACGGACCACCAGCGCTGGCGCTGGCCAAAGCAGCTGCGAGCATGGTGGTCGCAGTTCTTGCAAGACTTTTCGACATTTTCACCATTATTAGATTCCTCTTTTTGGATTATTATAATGCTTTCTCTAGAACACCCCGTATTTCTCTCTGGAAAATAGGATTAGTCCATTCGAGCATTCCATCCATTTCCAAGACAGGTTCTCTGGAGAAACTCTAGCAGTGTTTTATATAGTCCAGTCTGCAATATTAAAAAACACGATGTCATTATGAAACTCTGTTGGAGCAGCATTATTTTCTCTCGCTGCTTTGATCTAAAGACATTGTTCTAATATTCCACTTTGACATTTTTTGTTACAGTTTCTCCTGTCTCCCAAATCAACTTTATTTGGAGGGGTCAACGGCCAATAAATGTCTCAATTTCCTAGACCTGAAGCTACAATATTAGTAATTTCTTCCGAAAATGAAAACCGACATGGGTTGAACTAAAGTATAACTTTATCTATTTTTCCAAACAAATTTCCCTCCAAGATTCCCTTGTTTTTAGACCACAACAATAACAGTTCAATCCGTGATGCTACCACTTTCTCCGTTTTTAAATAAGAAATGAGATTTGGTGGCGATGAAATGCTGATATAGCCTTTGAAAAATGATGCTTTTACTTTTCCTAAAACAGTTGATGAGTACATTCAGAGGTCAAGGATCATCTATTCCTATGAAAAATTCAGAATTGTGCTTTGTTCTTAATGGAGCGTAGGGCCAAAGATGAAAACGCACTTACTTTTGCGAGTAAAAGTCTAAGTTAATTTCCTCTCTTACATTTTTCACCATATGAAGACTTACCAGTTCAATCCACTTTCTCCCTAAAATATATTATCAGGATTGAGCTTTCTCTATGTAGATCATTCCAATACAGACCATAGGAAAATAAAAACATTACGCATCAATAGCTATCCCAATTTGGTTATTCTCACCAAGTCACTGTTTGCTTTCCTTCTCTAGAGATTTGCTTCATCCGGCATTTTATTTTTATTGCGTGTGTTATTGCAAATCTCCTACATTTTTCCAAGCGATAACGCTAAAGCTTTCAGAAGATGAACCTTTCCTCTTACTACCAACTTCATTCCATACACAGACTTAATAGTTTTCATAATACTATATTCCTTCAATTTCAATCCATTCCATTGTTGAATCATACTCGAAATAGTTTCATATTCCCCTGGAATTTTGTTAGGAAGGAAGGAAATTGATAGGGAAGGAAAAGTTGCTCACTTTGAGAAACGGAATATGAGCCATTGGATTACCTATAAAATCAGCTTCTACTGTTTCAAGTTCCCAGTGACGATGGAGGGTTAAGCCTCTTCATAAAATATAATTCTTCGCATTAACCATTAATTCTTTCGTAAAATCTGGGCCCAGTAAAAAGCATTATGAGATTTGGTAAAAAGTGTTTGCTTCATGGAATACGACTCAAATTGCTTATAATATTTCAGACACTGTTAGTACCCATAGGGCATCCCTTTTAAATTATATTTTCCTTAGAGATCTTCACAAAAATGAACTCCTATCAAAAACAGTTCATTTTTCTAAAGATAACGATCGACTTGAGCTGACCCATGATATGAAATCCATTCATCTTTGGAAATGTAACTGTTCAGCTTAACGTTTATCTTGAAAAAGAAAACTCATTTTTAGTTAAGATTCCTCCGAGACCTAACGCATTTCCTTTCCCTTCAATGTTTCTTTTGTTATTAGGATGTTCTATTTCCAACGTTCGATTTGGAGGATCTCGAAGGAGTTTAAATGGAATTCCATTCATACCGCTGTTTGACATCCTGAATGCACATTTGTTACGGTTTATATCATCCCAGCGCATTCCTTCAGTTGCTACGTGATTATACAGTCCGCTTACTAGGCAGTAAAATGAGCTCTAGTAAACTTGTTGTATTGATGCCTTATCTTCGCCATAAAAACTGCTGGACTTTGTAAAGATACATTTTTCATTTCAGGAGAGTCATGCACAACCGCGTTCTTGGAGGGAGATTGCACACTGGACGAGACTAATTTTTCTTGGTGAGTTCATTTCGAATCACCCTAGATTTTGATTTAGATGCCAAGAAAGCCAAAAATAAATGCTACTAGGCGCATAGTTCGAGGGACATGACTCGATTACTTAAATCGAGTTAGGGCGGCCGGACAGACAGACGGATATTTTAAAGAGAAATCGTTAATGTTGCGGAAACTCAAAGATATATTTTTTACATTGCGAAAACAAAACTCTCTTTGGAATTCCGTAGCTAAAAAGGGACTCCATTTTACTTTACAATTTTTTACTATACTTTGGCTAACTTTTTTTTGAAGCGTATCACAGCTTATATTTTATTTATACTATTTATTACATAGCTGAGCATTGCGAAGATAGGTAT
>JAANSQ010003436.1:0-10126 GCA_036850885.1 Lepidocyrtinus dapeste
TTTTTTTTGTGAACATTGTCTAAGATTACTTCTTTTCCCGTCATTCCATTCCCAAATGCTGACAATGAGAATGACCACAAAAGCCAAACCTACAGAGAACAGTGATCAGCAAAAGTGGACTAACATATATGGCTACACTTTTATATAACCACAACCCATTCATTCCCTAAAGAAACAAGGGTAGCTAGTGGAATAGAAAGAATTGGAGAAGGATATTGATTGGGTAAAATGAGAATGACAAATTCCGTCCTTTTCATGTAGGTGCTTAACTTACAAGTGCTAAAATCTCACTGATAAAGAGGCTTTTCTCAAATGAGGAAACAAACGCAATAATGTAACTGAAGAGATGAGTGCTTATCTAAGACAGTGACATGAACAACCACTCGCACTCACATCTCTAAACTAAACTGTCTTTCTAGCAATTACTCCCATTTTGTGGAAGTCGTGTAGACATAATAAAAACTTTTAGTCAGGCTTAACCAACTCTAATTTCCTTGGCAACGTCAAGTAAAGTAGAAGAGTGTTTTATTCTTAGTATTTCAGTTCCACATGAGATGAGAGTTTTACTTTGTTACTCCAAAAAAATAGATTTATAAATTATCCTGTCATAAATACTTAGGTAGCTAGAGGGCAAGGAAACTATTTATATTTATCTAACCTTGAGGAATGACATCAGGGTTCTTTTCATCTGGATCACAGCCATCGGAGGTATCCGTCTTTAGCGGCGTGGCGGCCTTGTCCCGCCTTCTTCGGTCACGGTTTCGCTTCCGAGCACAGTAAATTCTCACCACAATAACTACTATAGAGACGATTACAAGTGCCGTGCAAACTCCAATTACAATGCTTACTGTAGGTGACAGTTGAATGTGATTATTAGCGCGAGGAATTTCTAAAAAATTAAATACATATTACTATGATTATTAACCGGAAATAAAAATCATTTATCATTCATTTCATAATTTATTGGTTTATTTGTACGATAAAACACCGTATTACTTGTATTTGTATTCTTAGCAACATAATTTAGGCCCTGGAATGTATGACTGATTTATAAAATAGTTAAGATCACAGACAAGATCTTAAATAACTGACCAAAAGTAGAGCTTTTGGAATATTACCTGACTAAAGTCTACAAATCATTTTAATTCTTGTGTAATCTGATGTTGTTATAAACAAAAACTTTATTACTTTCATTATGGTAAAAACGTAGACTGTAAATAAGCCTTTTGGTGTTTTGGNCCCGGACCTGCTGGGTGAAAGCCAGCTATCCTAACCATTAGACCATATGGGAGAAGCTTGTAGAGATGATGAGAAAACCTCGTACTCGTTAAAACCAAGCCAAGCAAAATGCAGGAAACATGTTTCCATATGGATTCCGAAGTAAACAGGCCAAGCATGACGATGCTAATGATGGGATGGAACATGGAAATAGAGGCAAGAACATGTTTATGTACCTAAATATTCCATTCAGTGAGTGATGCATTCCATAAGCCTACTCATAAAAAATACTGCGTGGCTTGACTAATTCCTATAAACTCCACCTGCGTAAGAAAGAGTAATTTGGTACATAGTCTATGCCTCAGTTTCAGATTTTCTATAGCCCTGCCCTGATTTTGGTTGATTTATCCCAGTGGATATTATAACTGCCATTAATGGAAACTAACGACTTTAGTTTTTGAATTTTCTTACCTGACTCTCTCGTTCGAATTTTCTCTGGGTTTCTCATAGTGAATACAGAAACACTGGCAGGTTCCGATCTTCCTTTGTTATTGATAGCGTAAACATTAGCCACATACGATTGGCCTGGTTCAAGGCCAGTAACACTAAACGCAGGAAGAATGTTAGTGATGTTTGCTCGTATTTTATTGTAATGACTATCGAACAGTTCGAGCATAAATGACTGCGGCAGACCACCGTTAAATCCTTCTGTGCAGTATAGGAAAACCGAGTCTGTTGAGTGATTAGCCACAGTGCAATTATGCACAGTGTCTGGTCTACCTGTAAGCAAATCACAAAAGAAAATCGTTCAGAATTTCACTTTCATATGTGGATACCTGTGAAGAGCTAAAAATGTTAACCCTTTTATGAAAGGCATCAGATTATCCAGGAAATTCGCTTATAAAGCCCACCAAAAAGAGAGCTTAATAATTTACCTGCAGCTATAATATGGTAAACACAAGGCACTCTTTGGTCCCCGATTTTATTCGTTGCCCAACAAAGGAGGGTGCCATAATCCAACTCGGTCATTGGCGTATACGTTACTACGCTGTGGGTGCCCATGCTTCTGTAAACACATAAATTTAAATGAATGAGATTTTATTTGCATAAAATTACTTACACTTTCTCCTTGCTGTAATATTAACTTTAAAGTTGAAATGACCTCACAGTTGGAACAAAATTTAATACATTGTTCAATTTCTAGATTAAATAGAGCGTTGAGGGCCTTAAATGAATCAGATCAATAATGTGCTGCATTACGAACTAAGATATAAACAAATGGAAAACTAAAGTCAATTCATTTCAAGGAATGCACACCAACAGTTACGCAACTGGTTCGTATGTGACAAAAATTTGCATACTCCATGACCAATGATAGTTTCGTATTCAGATTCTGTCCCGGTGTTTCCTCTTATGTATATAATCTCCATTAATTTAAAACATGTCTCTTGTTTCCCTTACCTTTCAGTGATTGCGTGCAAACCAGGTTTTGCTCCCCGCAGTTTAACTCAAGAATTACATCTTTTTCTACTCTCCCCATTCAACTTCATGAATACAAAATCCATTTTGTTTTCTCTACATGGATCTGAATTTATTCCTTCTCTTTTAATTTTCTAAGGATGAAAGTAACCGCTTTATAACATAATTATGTATTCCCCTTCTGCACCACCCAGGCATTTTATGCCTCTCTACAAAATTACCTAAACAATGCGTCAATACTAAGTTTATCCTGCTGGGACTTTAACCGTTTCCTTCTAGGGCTTCTGGTTTATTAGAAAACTTTTCTTACTGTTTACAAATCAACATCTCTTGATTATCTGTTGTAGTATCTATTGAATTCCGAAAATCTGATTCGATGACTTTACCAGGGTCACTTAATAAAAGTCGATTCTGTTTTATTCAAAGTATTTGATAATGTCATGCAGCAATAACATTTTCCAATCGATAGCCATCGTACAATACATATTTCAATTAAATCTTTTTTAAGAGTGAAAAACTGAAGAATAATTTATGCTTTTCTAAATATTACACAAGTATGAAGATGAAATCGCATATGAGTTGCGAAAATATTAAATGCAGCTAACCTCATTGCTTAAGGTGAAAGTAAACATGAAAATTTGAATATATTTACACTCTACAGAAAGCTTTTGGGTAGTAGCGTTTATTAACCATGAAAATGACAACTGTTCTACTTCCTTCTTCAAACACATGCTTAGAGTGATGAATTCATTTCATATTTAAAGGTTTATGTGCATGCAAGCTCAACGGTTTCATCATGCAACAATGCCTTTCATCATCATTAAGCTATTGAGGTATTCAACCGCTTTTCACTGCATATTTTACTTCCTGGCAACGTTTTCACTTACGTATATTGTCTTTAATATTACTTGTACGTATTGCACTGTAAGTTCAATGCCCCATCGCGAAACTGCTTGCATGCAGATCTACGTTTGGAGCGAGTGATTGGATGAATGCATGAGAAAAGTAATTATTCAGCTTAAATCATGATTCCTTATAGTATCTAATATATGTATGTAAAGTGAGATATTAATTAACTGCAATTTTATTTTCAGTACTTTCAAAAGTGCTAACTAAAGATTCATTAAGATAAATATTACATAGATGGATATTTTTTCGACTCCATTATAGATATTGAGTTGTGCAAGCAAATGCATCATGAGGGTGGTGTCATTTTCCAACTGAAGGAAATTCCAATTAAACGGAAAGATTATAAGCTTTCCCCAATCCGCCAGTAGAGGCCATGCGAGATAGTGAACGACGTTGTTAGAACTTAAAACCAAGCTTTGTCTTAAACCTTCTTTCTGGACTTCTGCACGTGCAGGTTTATGATTTCACATGGAACAAAATGATTTCAACAAAAATGTAGCGGAAATGGTGTCGGATTAAAGTAAATTACTATGTATTTCTCCGATATTATGTGTTCCCCTAAAGTCATAAACCAGGTAAAAACGGCATCCAGCCGAGTAATATATATTACTCCTGATTCACTAAAGGGAGAGAAGGGTAGACTTTGTTATTTCTTCGTGTTTACATTACCAGTGAGCAGGAATATTGTCCCCACCTGCTGTTAAGTAATATTCTATGTGATTCAAAGAACATAAAACTTTAGATGGAGTCATTAAAGGGGTTTGTTATCCTCTGATTTTTAACTCCTTCATTGCTTGTTTGTAGGAGCCGTGTCTTACGACGCAACATTTAGAAATCAAAGCATGTAACAGCTTATTTTACTTTCACCCCTTGCTGCTCCTTTCACCTGTCTAGACAGAGTAATAAATAAATTTGAACATTTAATATAATTCATTTCCTTACTTGTATCGCTGGGCTGGAACGTCTATGCTCTCTGCAGAGTTATTAAACGTCCATCTAAACTGGACCTTTGGTGGATTTGCATCCACGTCGCAGCTAATATTGGCATTTTCTAGTTTGGCAACACCATGAACTCGTATTTGGTTGGGCCTACAAGCGGGTGCGTCTGTATGTAGAAAAAAATCAAAATAAATTGTTATTTATTTCATTTACAAATCACCAGTTGATTAGTGTGACCGTGACTTACACAAAACGTCCAATGAAAATGGTTGACTGACTCCTTCCCCTTCAATGTTTCTACCGATGCACGTGTAATTTCCTGCAGACAGTCTTGTCACTTTTTGTAAAACTAAACTTTGGTTTGTCATGATCACTCCGGCGCTGATATTATGTACCAGAGGTTTTTCCTGCGAAATGTACAATACAAAAATATTTATCAGTCTTTACTTAAAATCCTTCATAGGGAAAAGACATGTGTGTGGCATTTTAGAACCAACTTGTCTTAATCTTGGATGAAGAGAAGAGTTTTCATGATTTATAATAAATTGAAAAAAAAGTGTCGCAACCAAGGATATCAACGAATGATGACACCTAACAGACAATCTTAGTTTGTTCCCACATGATTCAAAGCGTGCACTGTTTCCAGGCACACTCTGTCATAGAGAATAAGCTACTTGTCATGGAATTAAACAAGGATGAAAGGAGAATTTTCTACAGATATTGTATTCTAATAGAGGTTGTACTCCCACAAATATACTGTCTTTCTGAGAGAGAGGGTACAAACTTTGTAGAAAGTTGTGGTCTTCTCTCAAGACACTCAAACTTAGAAAGAGACAGGTGGCAACAACAGCAACAGTCAGAGAAAATCTAACGCGAGACATGTTCTCACCAAAAAAACCTGAGAGCTTTTAAGAAGAAATTTCATTGCAAAAAGTCAAAAGGCTCCAAAGAAAGTTTTAATTTGGGCCAAACGCTTACTGTTTTATGAAAGTGGCTAAGGGAAAGCTTACGTTCAAACGCCAGTCAACTTTACTGACAGGCGGGTTAGCGTCAATGATACAGTCAAAATAGACATCTGAGCCCTCTTTTATGTGATCACCACTAAGGGATGAGCCCAATTTTAAGTGAGCTTCTGGCAAATCTGAAATAAAAATAGATATTTCAATTAATCATTCATCACTTTTATACACAGACGAACCAAACCTTCAAAAAGCTAGACTTGTCAGAAAACGTAGTCCATACTTCATTGTTTCATTATTAACATCCCAACTCTTGGATTTGGACTATAATAACCAATTGGATTGAATGATGCAAAAAATATTTAAAGTTTTCCAACATAAATTGGCCGCTTTATTAAGAAAAGACTTTTGTTCGCTCTTTATCTTTTATTCCATCATTTTGTTCTACTGCTCGACATTGCTGAGGAGACACAGCTCGATTTTATAATGAACCACCATAGATAAAATGGAAATGAAAAGTATTGGAAGCTCTTCTGCAAAGGACAAATGTACAAACATTGTCTTTCTGCGAAGCACATTACATATACGATCATCGAACATACCCATCTGAATATCGATGAAGTGAGATTTCAAGAGAGTTAAAAATGCGAAGTCTAGCTGTAGAGATAGGAACAATGCAAAAGCTATTGGTTTTGGTGCTGGTAGTTGAGCGCAAAACTAAACGGATGTATTCGTTTTTGTCTTGAGTAGTTTTTCCCACTCGAGAGAGTAAATTTGCAGTGAGATCACGGACGACCTCATTTTTGCCCTCGTTATACACGACACATACACTCCATCTTTTTTTCACTCACTTTAACAGGAATAAATGCAATAAGAGGAAAGCGACGAAACGAACACAAAACAGCAACAGCGTCAACCAAGAAAATAAGAAGGACATGACTAGAAAGCGTTTGGTTGATGATGATAACATATAAGAAGGGGCAATACAAGAATTAAAAGAGAATTCCTAATGTTAAGTTGCTGAAAAATAACCAACTAGAAAAATTGTGACACAGAAACAGCTTTGGAGTTTTCATGCATAAAACGAGTCGGTGAAAATTAACTTTCGGAGTTTGATGCAAAACAAGGGGAAAGTGTAACGCTGGCATAAAACTACTACTTAATTGACGTATGTACAGCGCTTAAACTGTAGCACTTCCTATCGTCCCCAATCAATGTCATTTCAAGTTCATTTAAACTTTTACAAGACGTTAAACAGTATTTTCTTAATTGTTTCATACTGACAATGAACAAAAATAAATTCTCTTCCAAACAATTTATGTCTGTAGTGCACTAGACCAAGTCAGCCTGAAGGGCGTCCGAGAGGTTAATTGACCACTGAGCTGAATGTACGTAGCTGATAATGTTTAAGGTTCCTTAGTTCATAAAAATGTTAGTGTACTATGTCTCCATAGAAGTAAATATTTGGTATTGAGTAAAAACTTTTTTCGTTTCTTTGTAACTATAGCATCTGTCCTAAATCTTGTTCTATTACCCTTTCTCCTCTGTTGAATTTTTCGGTTAAAAAAAATAAGGCAAACAAAAAAATTGGCAAAATAACCTCGTGACAAAGAAAAATTGCCAACAGAGGAAGAATTTCATTCTCTTCTTAGTTGATCCAAAGTAAAACGAAGGAATCAAGTGAAGTGTATGAGCTAAGTGAATGTGTACAAGAGAAAAAAAATGAAAAAGAAGGGAAAACGGGAAAACATGAGTAGATTTATCTTGTCTTCCGCCACCACTACCATCACCACCACTTTAATATAAATCTTTCCTTTTATTCCAAACTCTGTATAAGAACGTTTTCTTTCCTAGACAGTTTAACTAGGTGTAAGAATAAGAAAATACTAGATGTATCCAATCGGGCAAACTTAAAGGAAAAACCCACATACCCTAAAACTTGCTCACTTTTTAGCTTCGTAAAATTAAAGTTAAGTATATAGGCACCCTTCCTTTTGTACTTTTTGCTTTTCCTTTCCGTACACAAGATGAATTCTCTACTAAAATACTATTTGTTATTTTAGGGTGAAGAAGCATAGATGAAAAGGGCCAAGTTCTTTGTTAAGCTGCATTCAAACAATGCCTAATCTCTTACCTTGTTTTTTCCTCCGTAATCAAACCCACCTCCTAATTCTCTACTTTTATCTTACATTGTTTCCAGAAATTTGAATCGCTGACTTGAAACAAAAAAAGCAGATGTGTACATCAATTTAATTCGAGCAGTGTAGTGACGACAAAATAAGAAACTTCTAAAGATCCTCATTCCTTTCTTGAATCAATATAGGAAATACCCAGAAAACTAATACTTTCGTAAAGAAATTCTAAGCAGTTTTCCAGAAAGGGTTTCAAATATTGGAGAGGAAAGGTCTGTCGGGGAAAACTGGAAATAGTACTCAAGCATTGGAAGATCAGTGGAAGGAGAGGGCTTCATTGTTTCATCTTTTTTGTTATTCCAATATGTCCTTCACTTGTTCCGTCCAAGAATTTAAATAACACATTCCACTCTAACCAACTCTTTCTCTTGAGAAGAAAAGGACGGCAGAGAAAGTAATACAGGCAAAGCACGCGTCTGCTTTTGCTGCTGGGATCAAGAGAAAAAGATAAATACGAGGGGAAAATGTTCCATCCATAAAGTTTCTCTTAAGACAAAGCTATTTCGCTATTTATTATTTGGACATACTTTTATGCCCTCTTTTCCGGTGCTAAAAACTTGTATATACCAAGATATACATTGTCTTCTTTATTCCGCCATATAGGAATACATTTTCTCATTTTGGCCAAGTACCATAGAGTAAAAGTTGTTTCGTAGGCGGCAAAAAGTAACAAACTTATACTTTAAAAAATCAAAACCCACGCTTTGGATAATGGTTGCTTGAAGGGTATTTTTAGATTCAGAACGCTCTATGTTGCAAAAGCGTGGACAGCAAAATTGTCATATTTTTTTTGCAGAAAGCCTAGTCTTTCAAATCAGTCATGTACGGAACGTGCCTGAAGCTGAACGCTGAATGAATGATGTGATGAGCAGGGCGAAAGTTTTTTTTTTCTTCTTAGCCTTAGAAAAAGCCCTTACTTCGTGAATGCATAATAAGCACTGCGTCTCTCGGTTGTGATTCGATGATATTGAAATTGGAACAAGACCTTTTTGATATTTGCTGTAAGTTTTATATTTCCAGGGAAAAGTACGCCAAAGTGAAGTGCTCTAAAAGATCTTGTAATTTTGTCCCTTCATTGCTTCACTTGCCTACATAAGTGGTTCCGCATAAAAATGTAAGAACAAATTGACAAAATACTGGCCTTGTTCATCGAATGAGGGTAAAGAGGAAAGGGATAACAACTTACACTGAACTTGTATGTCCCAGCCGTCTTCGAGAAGCTTACTAGGAATGATTGAATTTTCTGCACGACACGACAAATACCTAAAAATTGAGGAATATATGTACATGGTAGAATTAAATTTATTCTATATTTTTATAAACTTAACTTACTCTATATTTTCAGAAGACTTATGAATTGTATGAACTTACTTGCCAGAGTCCTCCTTTCTCGGAACGAAAGACAAGGTGCTTCTCGTAGCATTTCCATTGTTTGCCGTCTGTAAAAAATAGGAAAAAATTGGGATCATTCTAGAAAATGGAATATCATTTGGTTGAGTTGATTGTATGTGCTAAAAGTATAGACGTGCCTACTATGTTATGTATTGAATGAGAATGACATTGTCAGAAAATATTATTCCTAGTGAGCTTTTTTTTGTCATGCAATCACCTATTGTACACGCGCTCTTCTCAAGATGCTTTACCTCATTGGAGCCCTACGACAGTGAATTTCCTATGGAATGTAGGAATGGATTTTTAATGACTTTGATTTTGACCCTTTTATACCTCATGCAAGTTTCATCAAGTCGGCGGTTGCCGAAAGGCGTGACAATGCCCCATTAGTTTCGAATTTCACGATACATTAGTCATACGCCTCTCACGGGGAAGCCTAAATGTTCCTTGAATTTCTTATGGGGCAAACCGTGCTGCCTAAATTTAGCATACCTAATTTAGATGAAGCTATATAATCAAGTAATATTTCATGTGTGATAATCTGCAGACTTCAACAAACTGAGACAATCTGTTGAAAACATTTGTTATTTGTATGATAACTCTAAAACATAAGTTGGTAGGGATACCAAAGATTGCATTTTCATTTTTCCTCCAAACCCAATACAACAAGAAATAAAAATTCATCTGTGTAATCAAGGTAACACATTTTACTGTCCTGATTCATTCGATTTTATTAATGAAACCGTCCAAACGCTGCCCATGATCATGAAAAATTTTATCAAGTAATACAATACAGTAGGTTAAACGTTATCATTATAACTTACCGTTTCTTTTGTACTTTCAAGCCTTCTTTCGTCTAGCCACCAGGTTATGTGAGCTGGTGGTCTCGAACCAGCCGACTGACACATTAGGTCATATTTCTTTCCAGCAGTTATCCTACTGCTCTTTCCCAGGATTGTGACTTCTAATGGACTGACTGCAAGTTTTAAAAATAATTTAGTTAAGACACTGTAAGATTCCAAAATAATAGGAATGTTA
>JAANSQ010003437.1:0-10125 GCA_036850885.1 Lepidocyrtinus dapeste
AAGAACTAGATATATTAGCGGCATAATATCTAATTTCGCTATCTCTTTTTGTCTCAAATCTCCATTTCCAGTCGTATTATACAACCGTACTGAATGCAATCCGACAAAAACTTCAGTTTCTCTACGAGTCGTCATTAACTTTACTGGAGAATATAGAAAGCAGTGATGCTGTAATAACCTTTAAAAATATTTTACGCGAAAGAAGTCAAGAAATTGGTAGGCTTATAGGATCTCAAAGACTAAATCAACAATTTCAAGAATGGATGAATCATGTTCGACGGGCGCTTGTGTACAAAGACCGTTAGTGGACATATTCATAATCATCACATGGCTTAAAGCTATAAATGGATTAACCACCTTAACTTGCTTTATCCTCACATAATTTTTAATATTGACAGTAAAAAGTTGGAAAATTTCATATTTTTAGTTTCAAGACAAGCACTTATTCTGGGATTTGCTGGATTGGTAACTGGAGGCATCATAGGTGTTTGCGTAGGATATAGCTTTCGGAACGTTTCAACCTCAAGCCCACTCTCTACACATTCAAATGGCAATCAATATGTTATGCGAGCAATACTTTCTACTAGTACAAAGAAGGGGAATTGATGTAAAGCTCAAAATTTATTTAAACAAAATAATCGAATTTAAATGTTTTTTCTGAAAGTTTTAACCAATAATCATTTTATGGTTTCAAAGGGAATCACGCTTACCGTTGTACCTAGTCCTAATTTGGTTAGTCCCGATGAAGTGGTTGTGCAGGTGAAAGCTGTTGGTATAGATTCAATAGATACCAGAATAGCGTGTGGATATGGTCGTGTCCTTCGGAAGCATTTGGGATTATCTGCAGTACATAACCACGCCTTCATACAATATTAGAAGAATTTATTTATAGACCAACTTATTATTCNTTTTTTAAATATTAGGTCTCTGGACCATGGATACTAGGCCGCGAGTGCTCTGGAGTAGTAGTGGACGTGGGACACCATGTCACCAATATAGAAATCAGTGATAGGGTGTGGGTACTTTTGCCTTTATGGGCACCTCAGGGTGTAATGGCAGAATATGTAGTAGTTGATCAAAAATATGTGGCTCCGAAGCCTGCCAATATAAGTTATGAAGGTGCTGCCACGATGCCTTATGCTTTTTATACGTTTTGGACAGAAGTAGTTAACAAGTGGAACATAGGACCACAAATTTCAAAGAATAAAAGGTAGAAAGCAAATTAAGTAAGTTTAAAAAAATTAGGAAAAGAAATTTCTAAAATTATGACGAGGTTCTTTAAAATAATGTAGAGTTCTTATCCACCTTGGGGCTTCAACTAAGAATGATGGGGTTGGACTTTTAGCAACACAAATTTTTAGAAGCTGGGGTTCACGTGTGACCATTTCTACCGAAGAGAGCGACGATACTGAAGAAGATCTGAGTTCTGGAGTTGCCCAAATGACCTTTCTCCACTCTTTAAAAACCCTTGGGGCAGAGAGTCACTTAATCATCCCACGGGACTACACTTTACTTCCTAATCTAACGCAAAGGTAAATTTACAAATTAAAAAAACTCAAACCAATTAAAAGTAAAGTCGATTGGTGGGACAAAAATGCTAAAATGGTTACATTTGAATTGTTTTAGGATATTCGATATAGTAATAAACACAGACAAGTCTTCTATTACCCCAATGCTACAAAAATTTTGTAAAGATCCAGAACATCCAGTTCTCGTAACATTTCCTACCGAATTAAGTCATTCATCCAGAGGCTTTGGAGCTCTTATTTTATCAGTGGTACTGTTTCCTTTTAACTGTGTTTTTAAAAGAGTAAGTACAAAAATATCACATACCGCTAACGTTATATCCTAAAACTAAATACTCTGAATTTTTCGTTTCAGGGAGAGCCAGAGAGACAATCTTATCGAGAAACATTAATGGAATGTAAAAAGCTAGTGGAAACGAGGCTGCTAGTGCCTATAGTTGCCAAATCATTTCTGCCTAGTCAATATGATCAAGCGTTTAGGCATGTAGCCAAAACATCAGACTCTCCGTTAGCACAAGCTAATGTTGGAAAGTGTGTTCTAGTTTTTAAATCGAAATAGACAAAATCTATGTATGTAAAATGAAGCAGTGAAGAAAAATGGTAGATTTTCTATGAAATACTACAACTAGTAAATCAAAATAAAGCCAAGCCAATTATAATCATATTATACTGTTTTGCATGATTTACTGTCCAAAAATGTAAAATCTAGGTAGAATGATAGGAATTTAGGAATTACATCTACAAAACTACGTAAGTACGAAGTTGAGTTGAATTGAAATTTAAAATTAATGCTGATCCGTTTATTCAGCAGTTTTCCAAAATCATACAAGTTTTTTTTTCCAAAAAGTAGTGAAAATCGTAAAGTATTTTAATTACGCAAGTTATTATCTTTAACCTCTCTACTTAAGTTACATAGATTTTCAGTTTTCTAATTATGCAGAGTTGGCGGGGGAATAGGAATGAATTAATCTTCACCATTCTCTTTTGTTTCGTCCTCTTCTTCGGCTCCCTCCTCGCCCTCTTCATCTTCATTTTCATCATCATCCTCGTCGTCATCGTCCCCAGCCACTTCTTGATTTTCTAACTCTAATCTGTCCAACATTCTCGCAAGTTCAGCCTCATCTAATGCAGTTACAACTTTAGGCTGGAAACAAAAATAAGTCAAAGATGAAAAGATTATTTTTGTTTTACACGAGATAATCTTTGAAATTATTTTATTCTCCCCCAAATGATGATCGTTCAACTTACCGCCATTTGAATATTGAAACTTCCCCCTAGTTTCTTGATTGTTTCTTCAATTTTCTCGATAGCCACTTGCAGTAGAGCGATACCGTCTTGGCGTTCGGGCGTAGACGTTGTTACAACTGAGAGTAAAAACATAAAGAGTACATATTAAGTTAAGAGTTCTCTAGCATGTTAAAAAATTAATGATTCATTAGAATCGCTGAATAACTTACCGTAAAGCGGAGGCGCAATTAAATTGATTTTCACCGGCATATCTTGCTTTGAACACTCAAGACCAGCTCGCAAAGCTTTCTTGACTGCTTCGATACCTTCATATGCGTAACATGAGACTTCAATGTCAGACCTAATTTTTACGCTCTGGGACATTAATTTCTGCTGAATGTTTTTCAGTAAGACGTCTTTAGTATTTTCGTCCAAACCACATTCATCCAGAATAGATGGGTCCCTATAAAAAGTTTGACATTGAGAAGCGTCGATTATGAAAACAAGAATCGATTTAGAAAAACTAGTTTACTTACTGCACAGCATTTTTAAATGCATCGTAGGCAGACGCCTTCTTCCTAAATTTCTCTTCGAAATGCCATGCTGTTTTAGTATAGAGTTCTTCCAGCTGTTCATCAGTTTCGTAGCCTAGAAGGTCAGCCACATGGCGTAAAATAGAGTTCACAGCTTTCGCTTTTGAAAACTGCTCGTTGCATTTTTCTACATCTTCGGGGGCAACTCGTCGTTTCGACAAATCAATATAACCTTCAAGAAACCAAGATGCATTCATTATTAAAATTACTGTCATACTTAAATACATTCATCTTCTAGTGTTCCTTTCTTACCCTTTTCCTTATCAACTCTTATAACAACGACAGGCTCGGTCTTCCCAATCCTAATTAATTTGTTGACACTCCTAATACGTCTTCTCGACAATTCAGACAGCAAGATCATCCCCTCAATGTTATTGTACTCAAGGAGATGGACATAGGCGCCCATTTCCGCGATTCTTTTTACGTTGACCATAACCACATCTTCCACCTCTGGATACTTCTCCTTATAAAATCTACACGAAAGTGGCATTCTGGAAGTAATCAAAAATTAGTTTGGTTTATAACTCTCACACAAACAACAAGAACTTCTTAGCAAGAAGTGACACTTAACAATATATAAAATGCTTTCCTTACATGAATGAAAATTCCAATAACTTTCTCCCAGTCGGTATTAAGGAATGCGGTGGCAAAAAAAATCCGTCAGTAACTTTTACACAAAACAACTATAACCGGCTTCTTTATCTTTTCCCAGCCTTCGTAGCTGATTTCTCGTGGCTTTGGCTTTACTAATGTATAACAAAAGAATATTCCTGTTTATTTTAAAAAAAATGTATTTCATCACAACAATTAATAATAATTTTGTCCAAGTGAACCCTTTTTTTCTTACCCTTTGAGAAATTAGATAAACAGCTTGTGAAAGTATGTGAAAGTACCTTGATTTTATTTCATTCACCTCTGTCAATATGCACAGTTCTCATTCAACATTTACCGCGCTTTTCGTGTATATTGGGTGATGCAATCGGCTTTTGGCTTGAACCCATAGGGTGAAGATAATACAACAACCGGCTTGAGTTTGCTCACTGGCTGAGGAAAAATGAACTCTTTCCTTGTGGTAAGCTATCCGTCTGCTTATTGTTATACTACTACTGTTGCTACTACTTTGTTGCAATAAGGCGCATGTGGCTGATTCTTTTGAAATAGTTCAATTAACGAATTTAATTTTTTCATTATTTGGATTATGATGAACGACTCAAAAATTCATTACGTTTAATGTGAAACCCAACCTCTTCTGCATTTGTGACCGATTCCTTGAAAGAAGTATCATCTCCTCCCTGCAAATTGGATAATTCCAAAAATGTGGGTACAAATCTACACTTTCTCTAATTCTTAGAATAGTATCCAATTTAAATCCCGTACCAAGGCCTTATTTTTCGAAACTTGTTACAAGCATTTCCCCGATAAGCTTTTTTTTTTAAAAAAAAAAAAAAGCTTCAGTTTCAGCTTCATAATTACTGCACAGGTCATACAGGTGTCCTCTCAGATAGATTTAAGTATGTAGATTCTTCACTCTTGTGAATCTCCCTAATCTTCTGCATTTTTTAACCTAAAAAATCATTTATTAATGGCTCAAGGGTTCGAAATGAATCTTCTTAAAAGATAATACCAGTCAATATTGAGTTTGTATAGCGTCTTCAAGTCTACCAAGTACAAACGCATGTACAAAAAAAGATTGTACAAACTAATTAATTCCTCCTTTTCCCTTTTTTCATTGTATGAAAATCTCAACATCTGCAGCATTAATATACAGGGTTTCAACTTACGTTCTAGAAAATTGTAGCGTATCTAGTTATGCAGGCATTACGTAAGGTATATTTAATTCGGAGTTGTTTTTTTAAGCCCTGCAGGCGACTTTTACTCTAAAAAACAATTTTAATGCCCCTAGTATTTATTATGCAATAGTGCAACTGACTCTTCTAAACCAGCGATACTTTTGATTTTCATTAATTAGTAGGGAGCAAGCTCTAAGAATGTAATTAGAAATTCGGAAAAGTTTGAGCATTTTGAATTCAATTCACGAACCCGTTTTCCGTACATACATAATGCAGTTTTGGACTGGAGTGATGCGGATGGGTTAACTACGTACATACTTAAGTAATGTATTTGTTTGTGCAAGAATCCTGTTTTATAAATTACGTTGAATAAAATTAAAAGCTGGTGTTTTAGATAATTTTGCATTGTCCGAATAATACTGCAGTGTATTATAGCTGCTCTAAATTAAGCTATGGCGTTTTCTACGGCATAACTCATGCTGTAGACGAATTTTATGGAACTTGAGATACATACTTTACATAGTTAACACTCTTTATCCTGGAACTTGGCTTGCTTAGTTAGTCAATAGAAGCGAAACATTTTTAATCACTTGATTTATTCAAAACTACGGTCAAGAAGCTGCAAGCTCAATTCGAAAGTACGTGCAATGCATGCAAGTCACTATATTTCGACTACTCCGGAAGCAACAAAAAGTCTTGTTTATGATGGATTGCATTTGGGATGTGGTCTAGAATATTTGGATAGTACCGCTTTTAATATTCCTTAACAATGTACACACTTTTTACAAAAAGTGATATTTTATGGAGGTGCGAAAATTAGTTTACAGCGCATATACGTTTGATTTAATTTATGAAAATTCCAGTTTTATGACTTCGTGTTTTGCATGCATCGCTTTAAAATATTTTAGAATTCACTGCAGAAAAAAATCTAACCCGTTTTTGACTTACATTATCATGTTTCCCTTCTCTCCGAAAAACTTTAAAAAATTGAAACTGCATGTCTGCTGCGCAGAACCACATTTGTTAAACAATTTAGACAAAACAAGTGTTGAATACTCTGTTTTACGCATTTATGGTCATTTCAAGAAGTATTGTGGACAAATTTTGATGTAACCTGTCTTTTTGTTTTACAATGCTTCTAAAAATGCCCCAGCCCCAATCGTAAGTATCTGCCTGAAAGAAAAGAGTTAAACTGCCATTTGGAACTCTGCATTTACATACTTAAGCAGTGCATGCATTTCGTCGTCTCTAATCTTTACTACTTACTAGATCATAAAATCATTTGGTTGAATATAACACTAATTATTTAAAGCGAGCTGCAATTATGGTTTTTCCTTTCATGATAATAGCATTGTGAAGAGTATTCATATGATTAAATATTTTCAATGATTTAGAACAAATATGTTTCAAATCCCTATTGTAAGAATACTTATAAAATGAAATGATATCTATATCTAGAAGTCTTGTCATTGTCACTCAATGACATTTGTACTGTCACCAACTATTATACTGTGGGCGTTGTAGACCAGACGAGACTCATGGAAACAAGAAAATAATGTACAGCTGGTGTACCAGTATTCCGTTTTGAAATGTCTCATCAGTCTTCGCGTCAATTAAATATAGAACCGAACCTGACAACTCATCATAACGAAAGCTTGTATGTATTTTTCCATTTTAACACATTTGTCCCATTCGTTGTTTTCACTTTGGCTGCGATAAACATTAGTAAGGTATTGAAGCAGAGAATTTTTTAAAACATTTTTGAAATACTTTATCCAACCGCTTTTCAATGATAAAAAAGGTCTTGCGAACAGAAACAAAAGTTGCATGAATTGACACTCCAAAGAATATAATTTTATTTTATTTTCATACTTTATTACATCGAGTGAAAACGTTTGTCAGATACATTTGGCATTACAGTAGACCAATGGCTTTCACTTTTGTAAACTTTGGCCAAATTTATTTACGCTATGCATATGCGATGGCCTTTGTTTCAAAAGTTACATTTTTGCATGATTAAAATTTTTTAAAATATAACAAGCATAATTATAGCAGATTTTAATGACTCATGTGTATTTAATTTATTTTAAATCCTACAATAATAAATAAAAACTCAGTTATTCCTGTAAAAAAATATCTATGCTTTTATTTAAACAGTAAGATTTTTATTTAATTTTTAATCAAACGGATAGGGATGCACTCATGACCGTTTGCATTTTTAACCTTCATTCAAACTTATCCACCAAATGTAGGAATAATTATAGTTAGTATTTTAAGAGTTTTAAACTGATGTGAAGAACTTGACACTTCAAGAGGGTCATTGTTCTGTCGCGATGAATCATGATAAGGAAAGCGCAATAGTTATCGTTGTTGAATATAACGCTTCATTTATCATATGTAGCGAACGCATATAAACATGTTTAGAATGAATTAATATTCTCGTTCTATTTGTAATGAGTTCATAAACCTCGCTTTATTTTATGCAGTCAGCATATTATCTGTTATATTTAGTTAATGAAATGAAATGTCGTTTTAATAATTTCTGTTTATCAGCAAAAAAATTAATCAACTGCACACCTAAATCATATTTTTAAAAGAAGCAATGTCCATACTGTATGTTTGTATTCCAGTACTCTTTCAAAAGTAGATTAAGTCATTTAACAATATGTGCATGTATGATTCATTGTAATGCGCCCATCAGTTGCATATTTTTATGCAATGTCAAACACACAGCATTTAGCAGTCATAAGCTAAACTACGTTAATTATTTTCATGGAGAGAAATTTGGACCTGAGTTATTTTGTAGAATTATTGACGAGATTTTATGCGTTTTATTCGAGTTCCATGATCCAAGATCAGAAAATGTCAGGCCGTGTAATCAACCTCGTAATCTTGCATACAACTAGCAAAAATAAAAGCTCATTAATTTATGCAAAAACTGCAACTGATCCGATCGCTCGATTCATAACCTCTCACATCCTTTGCCACAGCAGCCACAACCACTTGGCTTTGGTCAGACAAGAGCGAAACCTTCAGACACGATATCATTATTGCGTGGTTTTGACAGGTAACTTATTGCTTTTGGTTCAAGTGTTACGCTGATAATGATGAATGTCTGTGGATCGATGTCCAACAAAAAATATAAGTCACGAAATGAATACATTTTTATAGAATCATGATCATGACCACGGCGATCAGTTTCCCCCTGACGTATTCCCACAACTTGCCATCAAGAAAATGTACGAAAAAAATTTAAATGCACGAAGTAGCGAAAGAATGATAGGAAAATTGCATAATACAAGCATGTTGTTTTTTCTTTCCGAATGTTTTAAGCATATTATGTCATGCACCTAGAGAAAAGTTTATTGGGCCTGTCTGTACGTATCACTTAGGCTATCTCTCTAATTTTTTGGAATAAATCAGATGCAACTCAGGGAATTAAACACTACCTCAGAAAAGAACAAGAAACCACCGGATGATTTTGAGACGGCAGCAGCGCGTATAGCAAAGAGGAGGGTGCATACTCTTCTTTTGCATGTTGATTAGATCATTGATGATGGTTGATACTAGTTCTTGCTCATTTTAATGATTTATGCGATGCATCTAGCTAGACATGCAAAAAATACTTTGCCCTTTTAAAATCGAATAGGCCTGGCTTTAAATTTCAGTTGGATACGCCTGCTTCATGATTTCTTGAATGCGAAATGAAGGAAGCACAATATCAAAACACGCAGTTCACGATCAATGTTGAATCCCAGTCATTATGCTTTATCCGAATCATATAATTATTGTAATTCTGCAAATAATGTATCATCAATCTTTGACTTTTATGAAGTGACAAATAATTGCTCTCCTATAATGTAAAAATAATTGGGAATACGATACAAAATAAACCTTTATCTGATGGAAGGGAAGATGCATTATATAGGTAGAAAAGGTATGGTGTATTTCAAATAAGTTGTAATTCGATCCAGGGTAGATTTTGGAATTACTAACTAGCGCTTCTTTTAAGAAAAAATATCTGAAGAGAGCATGATCAGTAAATTGTAATGAATTGAGAATCCATTATTTTTTTTCAATATTCCCCGCAGTTCTCAGCTACATCAATAAAGACTATCTTTTCTTCATAATAAACGAAGCTAAAATCTCACATTGCCCCTACATACTATTATATACGATAGTATTACTGATGCGATAACTAGTTATCATGAAATGATGTATCAATGACATATGAAGGTTATCCTTATATGTTCGTTATAAACGAAGATTGTGTTAAATATTTCCCTTGTTCCTAAAACTAAATAAATGTTAGTGATGGTTGTTTTTAATAATTTCATGATTTGATCTTGGTTTTGCATCCATCAAAATTGTGAAAGATACAAGAAAGAGTCACATTGCTTCAAATCTTCTTGTTACCTTTCAGTGAGTGAGGTTATCTGTAGTCATTGCTCATAGGTTCAGGACAATTCACACCGCACATTATCATTTCAAAAATATGTTTCTATCTGATGAACTATCTCAATATTTTAAGACCAGCTTAGATATTTATTTTTATTTCGTAGGAAATTCTTTTGCTAATTACAACTTTAATAGAAGAGCCTTTTCCTGCTTTACAATCAGTAACATCATTTTGATCTCCCCGGCCTGGTCGAAATTCAACCGTTTTTTCCTTATTAAAGTAAATATGCTTTATTTGATTGATATCCCATTTGAATGAAACATGGTTAATGTATTAACCAGTCAGGGAAGATGCCTGATTTTCGTTTTCGAAATAAATATTATACATATTTGTTCGTGTCAGATTAGATAAGCAAGACAAAAAGAAAGCTATGAATTGATTTTATTATAAATGAATTGATGAAATGGTACCTCACCCTTACGGACGTTATACAGTTCCAAGATAAACTGGTTGCATTAACAATATATTCCTGAAATGCCAAATCAAAAACATGCAAACTTCCTGTGGTTTAGTTGAGAGGTAGAATAATT
>JAANSQ010003438.1:0-10124 GCA_036850885.1 Lepidocyrtinus dapeste
AATAATCTGGCCTAAGATATGGCACGGGGAAAAGTCGAAGGCTCGAAGTAAAAATTATGCATGTAGGAAATAAACAGGAAACTTCTAGGAAAATGGGCTTAACAATGCAGACGGAATACACAAACAAGAAACAACCATATTAAACTCATGAACTAAAGTTAACATGGAACAAAAAACAAAACACTCAGTAAATTTTTATTATTATTTAAGCTTTTCGTTTACAAAACAAAAAATAACAAATACGGCAATACGCAGAAACAACCTATAATTTATCTAATGTAGTACAAGCATGGCATAATCAGAATGTTTTACTTCGTATTCTTTGTTTACTCCCATCGGTCAATTTATTTTTAAAAATAAAGCTGACTGTTTTACAGACGTAGCTGATAAAAAGAATGGAGTGGGTTAGAGTTTCCTTGAAAAGAATCGAAAGCTTATATAAAACACTAATCAGCCCTTTCCGTCTCAGGGGTTGACCCAAATTGGTCAAGAGTTCAAAGTTTCGTAATCGGTAACTCTAGAGCTTTCAAATAAGCTATCAAAAGCAATAGGTTAATATTTAAAAAATATTGATCATTGACCCCTGAGTATATGCGAGTACCAAGTTGACTCAAAAGCTATAAGGTTAGGTCTCCGGGAACCCAGGTATGCATGTAACAAGTTTGAAATCAATGGGTCAACGAATTTCAGAGCTATTAAATAAACATACGGACAGACGGACGCATCAAAAACAATATTCAGTTTTGCAAGCTCAGCTACGTAATACACAACAAAACTGAATTTTCACGTGCGTACATTACCCAATTTATTCTGCTTATTTTGACCTTAAAAAACCTACTAAAGATTCACTAATATTATCCTCATTTGACTTGTATTTGTTTCTTACATTTCCTTAAGACTTCACAATTCACCTAGTAATTTAGCTAATTCGACACCTGTCCAGACACAGTCTCTAAGCCTACTCAAAAAGTGTGAGTTTCTCAAGGGAAACAAAAACAAGCTTGTAGCCATGTTACGCATATTTCAAAAGAAAAGCAATAAAAAATGGCACTACACTCCAGCCTAGCTTTTTTGTTTAAATTTTTTTTCTTACGATTTTCCTATCATTCCCCTCCCTACTTTCAGTTTGAAAGATCTCTCCGAGCCTTTGAAATTTGCCATTATTGCGTCTTTTTTTCTTGGAGGTGAAGCCAGGCAAATTTGAGAATTTCATATAAGGGGCGGCATATCCTCGTAGGGGTTTTTATTTGTATTTGTTTTTCTGTCCTCTCTCTCTCTCTTCCTCTCCAAGTCTTTGTCTCTGTTTTTTTCTTCTATAAATACTCTGTTGGTTTTGTTATTTCCATGGGACTGTGTGTAAACTGTAAAGCCTCCCTAAAAAACCTCTAAATTCTACCGTCCACGTTTTTACCTCTTGTCTACAGCTCCTCACCCACACTTCTCTCTTTCAAATAGATTCAAATTATTTGTTAGAGTATTCAATCCTCTTTGTTGTTTTTACTTCCCTACATTCATTTTCTACCGTCCTCAGTCAGACTCATCCAAAGATGAACAACAACAACAACTGGAGCATTTGCTCCAACATAAACAAAAAAAATGCTGGAGTAGCTTCTACCAGATAACCCTTCTAACTCCTCCTGAACTAAAATAAAAGTAGGGAACGGTCCAACTGCTAGACCTATTGTGTATGGATAGAGCAAAAAAGTGGGTAAACTAATGACGTATTCTTCCTCTGTGAATATTGATGTGGTATGGCGTTCGCGTCTTAACGTGATGGGAAAGTTGAATCTTGTCTTGCCACTTATTTATTTTCCTTAGTTCATATTGAATTTTAGGAGGTTGTGTTTGTTCTCAATGTGTAAATATGAGTATGCTTGATTCGTTGATTCTACAATTTTTTAAAAGTTTACAATTTACAATGCAAGGCAAAACTTGATTACATAAGAATATCGTACAGTCTATCTACGAGTGTTTAAATAAGATGGAATATGGAAGACTCATTTTCTTTCTGTATCACATTTTTTTTTCGTTGAAGGGAATCATGATGATGTTGTTTACATTTTTTCCCAAATGGAACGAAAGGGGAAGGTTTTAAAATTTCCTAGTTGCTAAACTTGGTATATATGACTTAGATAAACTAACTGTTTTGAGAAAATTATTGAAGAGTTTGCTTGTTTTACCGTGTGTCTCTGGGCGAATGAGGAAAGAATGAGAGTGTATGTGTGACTCATAGACAAACACAGACACAAGCTCTTCGCTCGCTGATGTATGCTCTGCTCTGGCATAAATATCAACAAAGCAAAACAAAACAAATGGAATTGAATTTTGTGTCCTACACTCGTTCCTCCGCTAGAAACTACATCATCCCTTCTAACAGTTCTAACTTGAGCTTTGGAAAAAGAGCCCGAGCCCAAGTAAAAAATGCAAAGCTTCCCTAGTAAACTTGCTTTCTGGATGATTTCAACCTGCATAATCACCATTATTGTGCCCATGCTTCTTTTTAAAAGAAGCTTTTTGTTTTTCTATGAGAAAGCTGTATCCCATGTTTTTGTTTATCAAAGGGGGAAAACTCTGACGTAAGGACTAAACAGAGGTGGATCTCGAGGTCTTGAGTCTTGAGTAAATGAGCGCATTCTCAAGTTTCCCCGTAGGTGTTTAAACCTAGGCTAAATATTATATACAAATTGAACTATACACTATATGAAAAATGTTTTCGGACAGAATCATAATTTTAATGGAAACATTAAAAAAAATATATCGTAGGACATATGGACTGGTCAAAATCTATAGATTTCGGTATACCATATCCCATGAAGCTACTAAATTGATTTTGGCGAAAGACTACTCGCTCCACGAATGTAACCAAATTCTTATGCTTTCATTCAAAATGAGTGTAGACACCTCGTTTTATTATTATTACTTGATAAGGCATAGAAAAACAAAGTTCATCATCAGCAACAGGGACAACAGTTTGAAGTAAAGCATTCCTTGGAGTGCCTAGTCTTTCGCGCATTGCTATTTCAAGCAGAATAAACACATGACTGTTTTCTTTGTTGGCCTAAACTAAACAACCATGCAGGAATCTAAACAAACCCTACGTCCTAAATTCAATTGGGAGCATAACGAAATGCATACTCGTGAACAACTTTTCGAGCTATTATGTTTGGCAAAAATAGAGTTGGAAAAGCCTCTGGTGTACACAGAACATGGAGAATGACAGCCATTTTTTTTATATTTTGTAGGAACAACAACCAAGAACGTTATCATCGGTTAGATGTGGCGAAACGAATAAAATATGATGTACTAGTCAGCTTATACGAAATTAAAGGGGAAAGGACATTTTCACTCTTGGATAGAAAACATTTGCTTCCCAAATAATTTCACTGTATTTTCCCTACAGTTTCATTACGTAAACAAAACCGTACTCGATACAAATTTTGAAGGAAAACAATTTCCCATTCCAAAAATAGCTAGGTGAGTATGAAGCTGCTTAAAGAAACAATTTTTACTCCAAAAAATATTTTTTTACATATGGGTTATTTTGAAAATGCGCTAGGCCGTTAATAAAAAAACGAACGCTGTAAGATACGTAAAGTTCTTTTTAGTGTGCGATTTCCTTCACCCGAAAGTAAATAAGGAACGTACAAAAAAATTAATTTGTAAAGTCATCAGACACTCTCCCACTTGATCTCGATTCCAGGTTGATTCTATTATTGAGCCATTGTTTAAAGAAGCCATAGAAAACGCTAAGAGAAATTGCTCTGTTAAAATAAATGAATTAACAGATTATTCCTGTCTCTCTGAAATAAAGACATGCAATAAAAACTCAAGACGAAGAGAAAGAAAAACTCTAAAAATATATTTTTCACTACAAGGACACCAAAGGAAACCTCGAATCTACTTAAACTCGAAGAGAAGAGGAGGAAAGCAAAAGTGAGAGAATTTATTGGGGAAAGTCAGAGAGCAAAGTAATTCACTAATCCACCTGGCATTCTCTTCCTTTCTTTGAATTTCTCTCGCATTAATTAAAATAGAGGAGATGAATCTTTTTTGAAAAAACAAAAGAATGAAAAATTAGCTTCATTTCTAATTATAAGTTTTCTGTAAATATTCACAAATGTCTTTTTCCTTCCACCGCGATCTAAGTACTTGAGCTGCTGCCATCCCCTAAAATTTTTTTTTAAAGTGATCAACGAAACTTAGTCTCAGGAAGAATTCAGATATGATAAGACAGATAAGGGAAAGTGTAAAGAAGATTATTTTTTTGGAAATAGGTAGTATTGTACCCTAATGAATGGTACGACCCCAAACTTTTGCTTAACGGCATGCTTCCATCATTCTCTTCGGATGAATTCATAATAATAGAAAAGACTATCTGTTTCATTAAAAATATGAAGGAAGGAAGGTGGAGGGAAAGCATGAAATTTTTTTTCTAGAGGAAAAACTGACTTTAAAAAGTTCGTGACATGGCAATCAGCCTAGGTTCTCGGGAGACTAAGACTCCTCCAAAGATGAGTGGCAGTTAAGTCACATAATAATCACCTCTTTTTTCCATTTTCACTCTAAAACAACTTAAAAGGGAGACCAAAGTCATCTTTACAAAAGACAAATATTACTTCCTTTTTGTATTATTATTGCTCCCGTAACAAATGGCAAGTGATGTGCCAATCAGAGAGTGTAGAACTACTCCCAAAATTACTTTATGTGAGGGGGGTTATATACACAAGCGTAATCCGTTTATATAGTGTTATCATTAGGAGAACGTCTCGAAACTTTTACGAGGCGGTAAAAAGTACATCCTGTGTGACAAATTTTTATTATTTTCCTTCCGCCAAAGAAGGAGAATGTTTGATCTTGACATTACTACTTTAAATGTCCTCATCAACAACTAAACTCTCCTCCTGCATGAAAATTTGTAGTCATATTTGCTATGAATGAAGTGATGAAGATGATTCCTCACAAATGGACGACATGTAGAGGAGAAATAACGGTAGAAAAATAATTTCCTTCTTACCTGACCACCATCTTCATAATCGATACTACCATTGGGCGTATTAGCTGCAGAGGGTCGCTGAGAAGTAGAAAGATTAATGGCGCCATCACCGTCAGTATCACCGTCCATTATTGTGCCATTATCCTGGAATTTAATAGAAAATTTAAGACTTAAAACGGATCTTCTAATCTAGTTTAAGATCATCAAAAACGCTTTTCATTTGAAGCCTACATCCCCTCCGTCGTTTTTCACTCCACTATCACATTTACTCAATTCATACAAAAGAATCAGGGTATCAGTCACGTTTTCCCAAACAAAAGACCCAAAAGATGATTTGTGTCGTACGAAATCGTTCGAAACTCTCAGATTTTTTTTAGCAAACAAGCTTGATTGACATTTGCATAAAAGGCTAAGCACGTTGTACCCCACAAACAGAAGATTTTCTTTAGAGAAAAGAATTAGTGTAATTGTTCTAGGGAGAGCACAGATCACACCACAGTACAGAACATGCGTGACCCCAAATGCAAAACAGCCGACCGGGAGTGTAAACTGCAGTAGACTAAGAGCCAACTACCTAATACACTTTTAGACTTTTTTTCTCGAGCTTTTCAACGGAAGAATACCTTAAACAGAGGCGGATATATCATTTTGAATATTTTATTTTCAGTTAGATCTTTCGAGTAAACACGAGATTAAATAAATAGCTTTCAGAGAGATGAAACAATAAAAAAAAGAGATGAAGTATGAAGTTACCTCTCCTCCTCTATTCTCTTCAAGATTGAAGCCAATGAACCTTACACTTCGAGAAGCACCGCATTTAAAACAAATACATAAACATGGCTAATGTTCCGTCGCCTTTTCTTTCGTTGTTTGTGTCATCATCATAGAGGAAAACAAAGCGTCATCATATTACGAAGAATGGAAATTGTGCGCATTCACTTTTATGACTTGAACTGTATTCGCGCGCAAAAAATAGGCTTTTTCTTCTATTGTTAAATTCACTTAGACTTTCTTATTTTAGTAATTACAGAGAAATTTTATGTTTTAGGGTACTGATCCTTAGTAGACTCGTTTAGCCCACAAAAAATACAAAAACCTTTTAATTTTGTGCATGATGGCACAGCTCACTCACATTATTCAAAGAGTAGACAGGCTAGATCAATATCCATGCTTAATTTAAATATCCGTACAAAGATTGGATTTGATTTCGGGAAAATGATTCTCTTCAGAAGCATACCCATCCTACACAATCCAGTTAGAATCTAGAGGAAAATATGAAAATAAACAAATCAAGAAGCATTTGTAGGCTTACTGCTTCGATATACATCCATCCGTGACCACTTGACAGTTTTATCTAGTGTGGTTGGTAATAATTATGATTAATATATCCCTTCTTTATATCAATTGTAGTAATGAATTTTAAGAGTTTAGAGCAAAATTGGTTGCTGTTTTCCAACCGAATAGCAAAAATTCATTTGGAGGAGGGATCATAAGCTTAAATATTTTTGCAAAATGTAACAAATGCATTGTTCAAGAAGCGTAGTCTGAGGTAAGACGTAAGATTAATGGCTAAAGTGCTACAATCTTTTGCTTTTCTACCGAGCTCTCTACGCAACACTATATTGTTAAATTGCGTTATCTACGTAGATAACATTTTGGAAGGGATATTTTTTTTAGAAATTCTTATTTATAAAAGATAAACGGAAGTCATTACCTTTAATTATACAGTAGTATTTAGACTAAGGTACAATATTTAGTGTAGAAAAATTGAAGTTAAAACATGTACATTTATTGCCTCCTTAAATTCGCGGGATTACGGGTGCCAAATCAAAAAAGACGTAAATATATTCAGCAGGATATGAATTACCCGATAAACAGTTTTTAAAAGGAAAATAAAAATCCTGCAATATGTCTACAATCAGTTCATCTCTGAGATGTTTTCGTTTCAAAGGAAAAACAAAAATGATTTCATTGAAGGAACCGTTACCTCCTTTCCTTAGTCCCCTACTAAGCTTACACTCTTTTCAGGTGTAACCCAATCCCATTCGCCATCCAACATCTAAGTGGCAGATGCAAAAATTATTCAAATTTTTAAATTATCCATTCACATATGTGTCTCCTGTTCAAAACTATATTCCCTAATTTTTGGCGAACAGGTTAACTTGAAAAATTGTTTTAAGCAGGTAGTCCTTCTGTATCATTATCATAACTACATTTTAACATTTCTAACGTGACATAAAGCATGTTCACACAACAAAAAGGCGAATCGTTGCACGCTACACTAGTAGAAACAATGCTGGAATTATTCTGCAAGAAAATGTAACAACACGAACAGTTTTTTGCCGGTGTGCACACCAATCCATCCAGCTTGTGAGCGTGTAGACGTGTAGCAACTTTTCATGAAAGCGTACGTGAGGTTTTTCCTTATGTAAACTCAACGAGGTAAAAAATATATTTAATGTCTGTCTTGATTTAGCTCTATGGTTGTTTTCAATGGAAAACAAACAATTTAATGAGAATTATTACGTTTCCACATTAATGATAGGGTAGGAGCTGGTGCTTAAGCAAAAAAAAATTGGATAAAGTAGTAATTTGACGAAACCATGACCACTACAACTGAAATGTAGATTCCTTGGATAGGGATACCTCCTGATGGAGAATAAATGCGATAAATCAAGGAATTTAAATTTGATGGATAAAATGTACGCTTTTGACCTAGTGACATAATTATAACCAGGTGAAGATACCCATGTTTGTTTAGGGCTCGATGCTTCCGGAAAATAAATTCCTGTAAGTGCTTAAAGCATTCTTTAAATTTTATCGACAAACATGGAAATTTTTGGGAAACAACACATCCTAAATAGTTGATTGAGTGTGTAGCAAATTAAAATGAATTTTGTGTATCTACCCGATAATATGTGGTTGCTCTTCACACATTCTATGCTTCCAGTTTTTGGAGTGCTATTCATCTATCGTTTTCATAGAATTTCATCAGGTTTTGAATTCCTTATGTCTCGCGAAATATGTACATCATCGTGTACATTACTCAACCAAAATGTATTTAATCATTGAATGTAAACAAGCAAAGAGATTTGTTGTGTCCTGGCTATCCAGCCAGAGCAAGAGCCAAGGAGCCCTGTCAGTAGAAGCGTCTCTGTCGTTATGTATTTTAAAGGTTTACTTAAGGCAGAAGACGTAACAGTGAAAGATATATGGGCTAAACAAGACAAACAAGTAGCGTCACATAGGGAACGGAACTCTAAAGAAAATTTGGTGGAGAGAAACCAACTATCATTATCACCGTCTTCCAAACTGTACAAGATTCAGCACATCTGCATCTTGTTTTGTTTAATATTTGTTTTTCAGTTTCTAGATGTAAAATTTAAGGTAACATTACACTTAACTCGCGATATAACGGACACTAAATTTGAAGAATAATTTAACTCATCAGTCAACAGTATGAATAATAGTATGGTTAAAAAAGTGTCCGTTATAAACGATAGTACGTTATAGCCGTGGCCGTTATATGGAGAGTTTGAATTATAGACGACGCTCCTTTTGCTCCTATTTATTAATACAGAGCCCAAGAGTAAAAAATGTAAATATTGTCTGTGTGATGATGAAGACGATGTATGCTTTTGGTAAAGAGCTGCACTTTTTCCTGTAGTCGTTAATGCACAACGCTTGTTTTTTCTGGCCGTTTCCAAACTTAGAATAAACAAGAGAGCGAATTCCCAAGGACTTGTTGTTGTTATTGTCTTGCATTTCTCTATCGCTTTACATAGGTACGCTCGCTCGAGCTTTAATGATGATGATGATGACTTTGAAGAATGAGCAGGATGATGGGCTTCCCGACAACTACAAAAACCAAACATTTTAATTTTTCTCTTTGAATTAGCTCCTCAAACTTTATTCTTTTCCTAAGCAAAAAATATACCCTTTCTTATGAAATATTATTATCTCCTTTTTGCTGGGGAGATGGTCACGTTTAAAAAATTTAGAAGATGATTAGGTAAAAAAGTGGTAGGGAGTAGGGACTGAGTATGTAATACATTTTCAACTTGACATTTATGATACCACCCAATAATACACCCAAGATGTGTTTTCGGCTAGGCAAAACCAAAACGCCATTTTTGGGTAGACTTCACCTCTAAATCAAACGACTGTTAATATTCGGTAAATGAAAAGCCAAAATGGTTTATGTAACGTTACATCCTTAGATATACTAGCATTCCACCCATATTGCAATTTCCCGTTAGTGTACCTCCATGGAGTTGATGAATTCGAGTAGCCTCTAGCAATTGTTTTTCTCATCATCGTTTGAATCGCGATTCGCAAAATAGCGAAACTTTCTCGTTACTTCTCTACAGATGAAACTCATCATTTATTAATTACACTGATATTAAGTAGGCGGGTAGGATAGTAAAGTTTCGAATGATACTTTCTGATAGCATCGAGTTGATCAGCAATTACACCCAAGAAAAATCATTTAATCGCTACAGATTGATTAGATTGGTGTACTCTAAACAGTTAAAGAAATTGGGTGAAATGAATCATGTTCATCGCGTTGGAACAATTTTGGATAAAGAAGAGATGTAAAGATACGCAATAATTAAACTTATGGGTAGGATGTGTTGGTGCTAATGAGTCTAGTATTTTCTACTTGGGTTTCACTCATTTCATTCAGATTTAGAGACAAGTGTATCCATACTCTCTAGAAGGAAGTGGGAACAGACGAGAACAACTTTTCGGTTTGCTACCTAGTTTATTTATCAAATATGTTAACTAAGAAGCAACATTATTGCGTAGCTGAGCTTGCCAAGTATTGGTTTTGATATGTCCATCTGTCTGTCCGTTCGTGGCATAACTCTCGAATCACCGATTGATTCGAAATTTTATGTATAAATGTTTGGGATTCCAAGGATGAGCTTTGTAACTTTTGGACCCTATTAGATTAATACCTGAGGTCAGAAGTCAAGCATAAATATTTTTAAAAAGTCAATCTATATCTTCTGATAGCTCATTCGAAGCCCATTGCGAAGTATATAACTATTGAGAGGATAAGGGAATATTAAGCTTAATCTAAAACATTTGTCTCATTTTAAACGCTGTAACCTTTCAAAATCTATGT
>JAANSQ010003439.1:0-10122 GCA_036850885.1 Lepidocyrtinus dapeste
TTCTAGGTACTAACCGTACTCTACCTGCAACACTCTTTCTTCGCCGGTTGAGACCGGCAGCGAGACACAAAAACTTAAGTTTCATTTCAATCCAATTAAGATCTCATTTTCTAGGAGACCGCTGTGAATGATTTTGTTCCTAAAATCATTCCAAAGTTATGAAGATGATACCGTATGAATTCTTGAAACTTCCAACATTAATTATAAATTATGACAAACTACAAATGTTCATGCACCGCTCTGCTTTTGGAAATGTATGAAGAAATTAAAATGCATTTTATATTCATGATCTTCCTCCTATTTTGAGGCGAACCAAAAAAAGAAGTTGGTAGAGTCGAAACATTAGATAAATAAAAAGAGGCATGTACCAGACACGTTTTGTTTACTCAAGTTTTGTCAATTATGCAAGAGAGACAGATAATAAAAAAAATGTTTTTTTCGAAGTCGAACTACTAGAACCTTTTTTATCGATGGTGATCAAAACAATCTGCTACAAGTGCAACAACTGATTCCATTAGGATAATGGTATAAAAAAGACGAAGTTAATGTTCTTTTTGTTTTTTTGCTGGTAATTTTTAGTCGCTACTGTACATTGCCTTTTGATACTGCAGCAAAAATGTGGCATAGGGACGAGTTAAAATGTTGCATTGTTGCATCTAACTAACCAATCTAACCAACTAAAGCCCATGAAGAACAAGAACGATGCCGCTGCATTCCACTAAGACACTATAAAATCGCTGTACAATAGGCATGACTTGAGTTTACGGAGCGTTCGGGTCCCTTACATTTTTTTCTGGTAACTGATATTATATTGTAGAGTACTTGAGAAATAGATTAGAACTAAGAATAAACTAAGCTAGTGAATATCTCGGTAGGCTGTTGTATGGCTAGTTGCATTCTGTGTTTGCTATTAGGGCCATTTTTATTTACTCATGAGCTGAACCTATACTCTCGTACCTATAGCACACGGAGAGGAGCCTTGCATTGTTGTCAAACTGTTCGACTCGACTTGACCAAAAAAAGATTGTGTATTTGTCGTGAAATATTTTTCAAAGATATACGCTCACTGATCCAACAAGTTTCATCTGGTGATGCTGCTGTTCTGTTGCAACCACCAAAAGAGAGCTCCATCGTCATCATTATCATTTTTTAACCGTGCCGTGATCGTGTTTAGGAAGGTTCGCTCCTTGTTCACTGGCATAAGGCAACAGTGATTATTGCAGCATCGAATCATCAACAACTGCAAAAAAGCGTACTGCAATGCAGTCCTATTTGTTACAAAAACAAAAATCGAATCTTTGAAAACTCTGAAGGTTGCTTCACACAGACAAACATATTTACTAGTGATCTTCTCAGAGACGATTTTTTTATCGCTTGGAGCGTACCTAACTACCAAGAATAAAGAAGTGTATTGTTTAGTGGCAATAATCCAACGCTCCGTATAGTGTAGCGGCGAAATATTGTCTACCTGGTTCGTTTAGCAGATACGCTTGTTTTTTTCACAAACAAGAAACTCTTCTTCTGCTTTTTGACAAGCAGAAACTTACACGAACAACATAACAACGTGTCCTTCTCATACAAAACCAAGGCCGGTCAAGGCAGTTGATAAAAAAGTAATATAGATTTGTTTTCAAAATTCTGTATCACCACTGCTCATGGACTTTTGAGCGTTTAGTTACCGTTTAAATGATAAAACACGCATTTTTCAAAAAATGGACTGGTTTCTTCGAAAAATGTTAAGGCTATCAACGTCAGGACATTGTCAAAATGAGAATCTTTGTATGAAATAAGCCATAAATAACTGAAATTATTGTAAACTCGAAAATGAAATTCTTTTAAAGAATGTGCAGCCCCGTGTCACCGTATTTTTTAAAAGTAAACATCTTTTCTAAAGGAGAAAGCACAGCAACCTGTTACCGCTTTGCGTAAAAAAATAAATTATATTTTGGGAAAAGTGATTCTTTCAGTGGCCTTCAAAAAAATGAGATTTTTTCTACTCTTGCGCTTTGTGACTGAACTGTTTGACATGTTGTAAGTAAGCGGTGGAGTTTTGTTCGATGAAAAGTTGCTGTTGAGTAAAAATCTTGTTATTTAGAGGCAGCCCACCAACAATAACTACAATATTGAAGATTTTCATTACATTTTATTACATCTTTGTCAAGTGTTGTTTTTACTTAGTTAAAAATAATTGAAAAAGCTACCTAGCTCATGTACCATTTGTTTGTAACTTTACCGGCATTTTTAAGGGATGTTGATGTTAAGAGTTTTTTCAAAGTGAAACGTTTGCCATGATGATGTCTTGTTCAACAATATGAGCAGAACTATGAAAACTGTTACGAAATCTTTTCTCCACCCGCAGAAAACCATTTTGTTGTGAGGGATTGTAAGGAAACTCCAAAAACGTAAAATATTGTATTGGATTACCCTTGTGATGAAAATCAATAAAAATTGGATTGGACAACACCTCGCAATCGAGACAAGTTTGTGTGTGAATAAGCATTTTTTTTGGCTACCGCTCTGACTAGTACAATTACAACCTATGGATTGGATCATAATTCGTGTTTTGTTCCTTGAGAAAAATAACTGGTGCACCCATAAATTCATCAAAAGTATCTGTTTTTAGTGGTGTGCTTGTCAAAAACGTAGATATTTTGTGACTTTAGGATATTTACAGAATACACTTGTGTTCTCAACAGAAAATTACAAGGAAGTGAAATCGATTTTTTGTTACTTTGTCAATCTATTCTAGTTCCAATAATAACAATAATAGCTGAACAAAACACACAAACTGATTATATCGGAATTTTTCATCGTTTTATAATTTCGACTTGAGTGGAAGTCAGGAGAAGAAAAGGATAGATGCTTTGTGAACAGAAGAGATAAAGAAGCTTATGTAAATCTACACTTACAAAACTCAGAATGAACGAAACATGAATTCATGACTTTGCGGTTGGTAGATGCATGCTTTTTTCCTTCCTTCTACAGTAAAGAATCGTTAGCATGCACTTATTATGAATGTATGCAAAATCAATTCATTACAAATCATTATTGTTGAATCTGTTTAAAAACTAAGAGATATAGAGTATGGTTGAGCTGCAGAGAAATGAGAACATCCCTGATTTCAATCTGAGACTCAAGCAGCAAAAGTAAATTGTGTAACACATGAGCAAAAACTGTTTTCCTTGTGTACTTATCTAAGAAAGCGCCTGAGTAAATTTGGAAGCGTTCTTAGACACTACCCTAACCAAAAAGCTCTTTAGAACAAAAGTGGTGCGGTTATAGATTGTCTTTTGGTTATTTTTTGAGGAACTTTTTGTTTCAGGTAAGAAGCGCTATTATGCTTAATCTAAAATTGTGGCTGACGCTTTAAAGTTATAATCATGAATTTGAATTGCAACAATGTTTGCACACATGCGCAAATGATATAACACTTTCTGGCAAACACCGCTGGAGTTGGTGCTCTAAATTGCATCCTAGGTAAAATCCTTATAGCTTGAATTGATTGCCACCTCACGTCGAGCTATTTTGTGAGGAATGCGGAGTAAGAAATAAAAGAAATGACCCTCAAAATATTTAGTGGGATTCCCTACAGATCATAATGTTCATCTTTGGGGTATCATATAAGTAGAGTTCTCTTTGATGACCACATTTCCATTATTTTGTATTATACACGCATCGCCTATATTTACTTTTGAATAGTCTCTTCGTCTCTGAGTGAACAACGGTTTGGTTAGGTCTGACTAAATCTCAGCACGTCGTGATATTACGTATTCATTCTTGATGACACTGATACCTAAGTTAAAGTACGTTTTAGCAACATACGCAGCTTTCTTCCGGCTTAATTGGTATGTAATTGTGTCAAGGAAAACGCAAGTCATCTAATTCTAAAAATTGACCTATTCAAAGTGAAAACGGTACAGTGTACGTACAAGTCTGAAACCCGAAACGCTTTTGTCACATGGGATAAAGGACCCATTTATATTCTCCTTTTATTATGCTACAGTAGATAATTTAAGACGTCTAGAAAGAAACAGGCCAAGTCAACATGAAACCCTTTTTCCTTTTGTTTGTCGTACAATAAAAATATTGCATTTTGTATAAGAACATATTTACTACTTCTCTTGTAAACTTATTGGTAATTCATTTCCCTAGAGTATCATACAACTCAAAGACTAGATTTAAGGGAAAAGTTTGAGCTTTGCCACTCATCACTATTCACGTTTCATTTGGCTAAATATCGAAAACAGAGAGATAGAATTAGTTGCAATGAGAAAATACTATTCAGTAGGACAAAATTTTTGTTCATTTGATATGCGTTAAATATGTATGTTGAGCGCGGCATGAAATACAGTACTTTTATATGATATGGGTTGGTAATAATCCCTTTTGAAACAGTAGGACCTGTTGAAGCTGTCAACATTCTGGTGTTGCTGAAGGAGAAACGAATACCAGAAAGAAATAAAATGTTTTCGTTTGCATTTCTACTCCATCCTTGTTTCCGTAATATACGCTAATCTACATTTTACTAGGGAAAATACACAAAAACTTCAACTTTTCGTTTGAATATCTACCCAAAAATGTTTTCATGAAATAAGAAAAGAAGAACAAACCTTGTTATCGGTTTTAAAAATAGCCGTAATGTTAAACACACATCTTTGCATTGCAACAACTCTATTTTCATCAAAAAATATTTTGGGCTAACTGTTTGTGTGTGTGCGCGATGTGATGCATGTTGTTCTCTCGATGGAAGTGAGTTTGTGTGGCGTGCATGAGATTTTTTTTGGTTGATTCGTTCCTGTAAAGTCGTGAATATTATGCAGGTTGTTATTGCAGTGCATCATTAAGATCATCTTGTATCATGGAATTTTTGATAAGCATGAGTACATGTGTATAAGCAAGAGGAATGTTTTCTTGGGCTTCCAGATTAGAAATGAAATTTCGTTTTTATTACTGAAGGTAGTCACGACTTGAGTCTTGTGGAATAGTGTCATGTAATAAGGTTTAACCTTCATTCATCAATTGAAGTAAATGAAGTGGACTAGCCTATCGTACGTTAATTACTGTAGAAGTAATGAATTTACTCGATGAAAATCTATAGTTTTATGGTGATTTAAATCATGACTGCAAAAATATTATTGGATTAATACGCTCATGAGCAGATATTCTAGCTACCTTTAGAAACAGATTTTGTTAATCATGATTGGGGTAAAGGAGTGACTAGTTCAGTGGCCATATTGGAATTAATTGAGAAAAGTGCCTATTGTTTTATTTATAAATTGTTGAAATTAATGTTGATTTGTTAGAATTTCTCGCATGGAAAAAAATCTAATTTGATTAGTAATTGAGTTTTAGAGAGCGAGAGGATAAATGAGTTTATTAAATAATTCAGTCAGAATCTACATGAAAATGTTTCTCGTGAAGGTTCAACCGCACTTCTAATATTAATTTGATTTGTTTCGTGATTAGAGTGTTGAATGTGAAAAATGTTATGAATTGTACATTAATTGTTTTTACGATCGGGGGATTATTGGTCTTAATCTCCTCTGATTGATGAACAAGGTGCATGAGACGGGAGTGAGAAAAAAATACGTAAAAAAAGTGACCATACTCTCAGAAAACTTATTGTTTATAGGTACGTGACCCATGTGAATTTGACATTTTGCATGCGTAGATCATCCAAAAAATTTTATAACTAGAAAAAGACATTTAATTTATACTGCTTTATTATCGCTTTATTATGTCGTCTGACTATACAGCGCTGTTGTATTTTACCAACAGAACGTTATGCATATGAATTATACAAGTGTTTTAGAACTTGTCTGCTCGTGTCGTGCGTCATTTTTTGACAAGAACTCGTCATCATCGAGTCGCGATTATAGGTAACTTAACATTTCGACATCTAACCGTACACTCCCTAGTCATAGAAGAGTTCTTCTCATTGTCAAAGTTATTTGCTACAGTGTTCATCAAGAAGCTATATAATCTTTGGCCTTTTATTGCTCATTCAAGCAAGACAAACAAAAATTAAGGGCGCGTGTGAAAACCTACTGGCTCGATTCCCTGAATTTTTTGTGAAGAATGCTCCCTTAGTAATCGTCCCAGCTTTGTCATTTACCCATTAAAAGCTCATGTAAATGAGGGGAGCTAGTTGAATGTCAATTTAGCTCGAGTGAACTTTTCACAAAAAAGTAATAATAATGAGCATCGTACATGACTGTGACATTTGGTGATGCTTGTCTTGTGACTTTGAAAAAAAATGTAGATAATGCTCCCTTAATTTTATTGTATCATGTTGCGCAATAGAAAACACACAAATTGTACGTTATACAGGTAAAATGCATAATCCAACGGTGGAAAAAGTTAATTGGTTTGATAACGCATAGACTTTTTTCACTTTCAGTGGTAACCTACTCGTGGGAATTAGATTAGAAGATTACTCACGCATCAAGATTTATTAAGTGCTGATAAGAAGAAAATGTGCACGGAATGCGTTCATTTATATGCGTATCAACACAAAATCTTGGCATTCTACGCGTGCTGAAAATCCCAGGTTATTAATATTACTCAATATGTCTAGAACTAAAGTTTTAAATGTGAGATACCATTGAACTAGAAAAAATATGGCACTTTTTAACTTAAAAAGTCATCCAGAGTTGATTCCTTTTCTAAATCGTGGAAAATCACACCTGTCATCAAGGCATGAATCAGCGAGTAAATTATTGATTTAAATGTGAGATACCATTGAACTAGAAAACATATGGCACTTTTTTACTTAAAAAGTCCTCCAGAGTTGATTCCTTTTCTAAATCGTGGAAAATTACACCTGTCATCAAGGCATGAATCAGCGAGTAAATTATTGGGTTCATTAACTCGAGTGGCAACAGTGGCATTGACACTTTGACTCTAGGGGAAGGTTTAAGTAGGTACTTATCATCAACGGTACTTAATTGGGTCTTATTCGCATTGATCATTTGATCAATCAAATAAAAAAAATTAATTTTGTAAAAGTTTGCAAAACAGCTGCAAGTGCATGTAAGCATCATTTTGTGTAGGAAGAAGAGTTCACGTTGGCTAAACTTAGATGTTTTGACCAGGAAAATAAAATTTAATTGTTAGACTTCTTTTAAAGGACAGGTAAAAGCATGTATTCCTTTATAACTCTATTAGTGCCACTGAGCGATCGGATCTGCAATTTTTCATGTCGTTCCTCATTTTTTGGGCGTATCGCCAATATCCTATGAATCAGCTAAATTTCATCCTGTCGCTAGTTCTTTAGCAAACCCATCTGTCTTGCGTAATTGTTTTGTACTTTATGGTAAACTTGGGTAAGGTTTCATGTTAAATATTATTATGAGTGCATTTTGATATCCATCTTAAACTATTTTAAGGCTAGACTTTAAGCAATTACCGTGTCTACACTGCTTCTGTTTACTATTTTTGAGAAATGCTACCACTTTCTAGGCTTGAATACAAAACGAGCGAGCAAGAATAAAAGATTGATTTGTGGCTTGCCTGTTTCGGTCTTAGCACCATCTTAAACTATTTTAAGGCTAGACTTTAAGCAATTACCGTGTCTACACTGCTTCTGGTTACTATTTTTGAGAAATGTTACCACTTTCTAGGCTTGAATACAAAACGAGCGAGCAAGGATAAAAGATTGATTTGTGGCTTGCCTGTTTCGGTCTTAGCCTTGTTTGGAGATGGTGTAAACTATGTGACATCTTCCACTTAAATCACTGATATTACTAGTGCTACTATTAAACTCGTAGAAAAAAAGTAGATGTTTTAGCGTAGGTAAGATTTCATCCATTATTACTCCTTTATACTTTATGGTTATTCGGGAAGCAGTTTAAGAAGCTGTTTACACAGAAAAGTTTGCTATTTTCAGAAGAAAACATATTTATTAATGATTAAGCTGTCACCAAATAAATCTATTAATTTTTAACAGCTACTGACACTTGAACATGAGACTTTACCACGTATACTTACCACCCCGTAGGTCATTGGCTAGAAGAAAAAAATACAAAAAAATGTAATGAAAAAATCCGATTCGATGCGGGAATGATGAAATCTCTAATTCAGGTCCATCTTGTATGTGTACGGATGTCATTACAGAAAACAGGCAACGTTGTCAATATGTACCTATGGAACGTCTTTGTCATCTCGTCATCATCAAAAACGCACTTGTCTTTATTAACAAGCCTCCTTTTAAAAAAAAGGCATGAGTACAGAATTAATAAGACGGAGCGCCAGGAAAAAGGTGTAATATGGATGGTTGCACTAACAACATTGTAAACATGAAAGGGTTGGTGATTTTGATGATGGCTTAACTGGAACTCTTCTGAAAACGAGAAAAACGTGAGTAGAGGAAATGTGTCAAGCTATTTATAGTCAAAGGACGGTATTTATAGCGTAAATGGTGAAGAGATGATCATGACTATGCCTAGAAGAAACTAGAAGAGACAGCTGTAAATACCGTATTTTTACTAAAGTATAAACCCGAAGGCCTAATAAGATCTTAGCATCTAGACTATCTATTTCGTTGAAAAATGTTTTTAGAAAAAAATAAACAAGAAGATAAGCTAAATTATTTGAAATAGTTTTAGTATGTGAGTTTACCTCCAAATGAAATAATAGTTTCTTGTCAAGACTGTCTCGCAGAAAAAATCGTATTTTGCTTTACCTGAACATCAACATCCAAGTGTGTACTCTATCAAGACTATACTTTTTGCAACTTGTTGCATCCCTGACAAGCTTATTTAGAATATCCAAACAGACTTTTATCTCCACTCCAAACTATTTTTTTCATTTCCTTCAGCGCATCTAGTTTTAAGTGCGCAATATATTTATTTTAAAGCCCAGGCATATACGTAAACTAATAACAATGATGTTTTAAGCAGTTGAAAGATGAGGGTAATGAAATAATGATATTCATAATAAATAAATGAATAACATGGATGGGGCGAGTACGGTGTCTCCCATCGTAAAAATAAATTTTCGGGTGATTTGAGATCTTCATTCTATCATTATCCTAGGGCGAGTACGGTGTCTCCCATCGTAAAAATAAATTTTCGGGTGATTTGAGATCTTCATCCTATCATTATCCTTATATTTACATCCTAGTGATATAAACAAGTACATCCTTTCAAGTGGTAAATATTTCCCTAGAAAATAATTTAAATTGAAAGTTTTAAATAGTTTTAACATCATACATATGCAGATGAAGGGTTTCAGGGAAATAAGGCGCTGGTTATTGGGCGAAAAGTCCAAAGCATTAGCGATTTTGGCGACCGAATTTTCTGAGAAACGTTACTTTCATTATTTAGTAAGTGACAGAGTTAATGGATTTTTTAGCCGTTCGTATGGAAGAGTAAGTATTTTCGCGGAAGACTTAGGCCTTAAATTTTTAAAAAGCCCGTTTAAATTTATACATCTTTTATAACTCTGCATAAAAGTACATTACGATATTTCACCCGTCAGTTATGCAAAATATCTTAAGAAACCCCTACCTTATGATGTGATAAGATTATGCGAGATTCGTTAGAATCCACCGACAAATTTGTAAGTAGGCATGCTGTTTTCTTTGTATTCATTGTGACATTTGGGAAGTGTATAGGTCAGCTTTTCTCCTTTTCGTTTTGGCAAAGACTGTTTCTATCTTTGTTCCGTGTTGCACGTTTTGCGCAAAATGCTAATATCTCATTTTTCAAACGAAACAGGTGGGTGTCCAGACAAAATCCGACATCCAGACAAATCTCTGTTTCTTCTTGAAATAGCTACATCTCATTAATAGTCTGTGACTCAGAGTCAAGCTACATGTTAAAAATAATCATGGTTTAGGGCCAAAACTATGTATATTTTTAAGCGGCATGAACTTCTTTTTTTTATTGGAGTCACAAATAAGATTGGGTGCGCTGTTTGCTTATTGCGCCTGCTTACTTTATCTTTTACCGGTTCTCGGGGGGGCAAATCAGGTAGAAATAACGAGATTTTTTAGTTTTATTTATAGTATTTATTTTATGAAAATGTGAAAAAAGCAGGCAGTATGTCACAGAGAGAAGAGTCTCTTGGTTCAACCCGTCCTCCTCATCAACATCATTATGACTGTTGATTTGAGAGTCC
>JAANSQ010003440.1:0-10121 GCA_036850885.1 Lepidocyrtinus dapeste
TTGCTTTCCTCTAGCATTATTTTTTTCCCTTTTGTCCTCTCTCACTTTCCTTTTCTTACGGGATATGAATTCGAATTTCGAATGCAACTATGCACGTACGTAATACTCAATGGGGATTTCTCCATCTAAATGTATACATACATAGGATTTGGTGCTGCTAAACGGTTGTAGTTGTTGTAGTGTGATTTCTTCTCAAGAAGTGTTTGTTCAACGCAAATTCTATCCAGCGTAAGTGAATCTTGAAAGGGAATAGCGCTGGTATGAACAAAGTCGTTTACAGAGTGTAGTACCACCTTATCTTGTTTTCTTCTTTATGGGCTCTAATTTCAACATCTGAAACCTCTCTCATTATTACGTGAACTTGAACGAAAGAACACAGCTTTATATTCCCTCTGAACTAAACCATGTACTCTTATACTTACACTCATACAATAAATAAATGCATTGTACCAAGTCGGATATCAGAATGTGTTCATTCTGCTCCCTTTCTCTGCCTTTCTCCCGTATAAGCTAAGCATATTGCATAATATATACTTGTATTGCTTTCCTTACGAGTAAAAGCGTACTTTAGCCCTCATGTTTATGTTATGTTAACCTAATCATCTTCGATGATAGTCGCCAGCTTTAAGGACTTTGGTCAGCCGGTGAAAGCTACACCAACTTCTCCTTGGTAGACCTAGGAATCATCCGCATTAGGCTAACCGCCTTCCTGCAATTATTTAGCTGCTTCATCGTTTTTTGCAAATAGTTGTATCACAACAAAAGTTTCATTCTTTATGGTTGCCCTCATGAATATTTTCCCCAAAAATATGCATAAATCTATGAAAGCGAAATTTTGTTATTTTTTACTTTAATTTTAATAGTTTACAAAGGACACCATAGAAACGATAAAATTTTTAAAACTTTACATTTAATACGAAAATTAGAAGAGCTTCATGGAATGAGGTATATTATGATAGCTTGAAATAAAATGAATCGTTCAAGCAATAAGTCGGCCGCTATTTACTTCAAATATTGGCTATGACTTTTTAAATAACCATTGATCATGTAATGAAACAGAATTGTTTATAAAATGTATGTGACATTATTGCCAAAAACGAGTTTTGTTTAAAATGAAAGTAGGGTACATAAAACGCAAAGGTTGCTTTTCTTTTCGGTTTCAGTTCATGCAGGAAGGATTCACTTGGAACGGAGAATGAAATTGAATAATAAGCGAGATCTACCTTTTATAAAGGTAGCTAATTTTTGGTTCTGCTAGAAAATAATAGTTCAAAATTATAGATTCACTATGCGATCAAATGCTATTATCTAACTCTGAGTAGATATCTACCCCGTATAAATGTTAATTATCTTCCCTCTTTGAAATATCGACTCTACCTGCAATCATTTAATCGAGAATCTAAATATAACATACATAACTTGATTTTGATCAAACCTACACGTAGCTTAATTTTCACTCCATTAAAAAATAATTCTTCACAGCAGCTGAAGAGTTTTCGGTTAACAAACGTCTAACGATCAACAAAAAAAATAATGAAAAAAGTTTTAAATTGTTAATAAAAAACATACTCTGACTATGACATTATGCTTCGACCAAACTGAAAAGTATCAGTCTGGGCCAGGCCAAATGATTTGGATTTATTAGTTTAATTCTCCTTCACCCACAATAATGAAGAATATAAGAAATATTATCTTACTTGGTAACGTTTTATTCTAAACACAAGCATCAATTCACCATGCTAATACAAATTTTCAGAAATGCGATCTGATTACCGTTAAACATAATGAAAACGAAATAATGATTGTACAAACATTTTTTCTTTCTTTTGTAGATTGTTGAGCAGATAATTTGATGAAGATTGGGAATAGTATTTACTGTTGCCACATTGCCCATCCTTCGGCTTACCAATTTTTATCAATCTGAAATGAAAACTGAAAAATAAGATGCTTTCATGGTAGTTTCTAAAGACCTTCATGACCTAATGCTTTCATGCTTATTATACAGGCAAGTTAATTATAACTCGCATCAAATATACGCACATATATACAGATTTACATAAGGTTGAGATTAGAATTTAGCCTTGATTAGCTTGTATTGCATTAATAATACACACTGAAATCAGAACTAATTTTATGTTCGTAGCTGATGGAATCAATTTAGCGATTAAAGATCTGCATTTGAAGTTGCTCACTTTACATTAATTAAGTATAATACCTAGGAAGCTTTCTTTCTGCATGGCAATTGCAGTGGTACTTTGAAGTTTTAATGAATATTAGGTCTGATCAAATGTATTGTAGAGGTGCCAAATATCTACCTGGTTTGAAGTCCGTAAAACGAAAAGAATAATACGTATATGTACGTACTACCTGAAAGTGAGTTGAGTGGACTTTTGAGCATTTTAAAGTTTGTTAATGATCATTTCGGTGTCTACTAATTATAAATTTTTAATTTTCTCTTATCCCAGAATATTTTGTTAATGAAGGTCTCCACCAATAAAAGAAAATGGTAACGTTTCATTCGCGAATTACGAGCAGGTAATCTGAATAAACTGAATATCAGAAGAAGGGGAAATTTTAAGTAATTACTTAATAAGTATAAGTATAAGTAATTAATTTACGTAGGAAAGAATGAAACAAATTTTAGTAGGAAAACGATATTTTCAAAATCACCCCTAATAAGTTCCCAAAGTGTGCTGTGTTTTGTCCATCCTATGTTTTCACGGAAGCTGCGTACTGGCAGCCTTCCAATTTGAGTTCCGACACCTACACAGCTGTTATGTTTTTCATTTCCATGCAAAGGGAAAAAGTAAATGCGAAGGAGGAGATGGGGTAGTTATGCGGGAATATTTGTTGGAGAATTTATGCACTTGGTTCTACTAACTTGAATATCAAGAGTAAAAGCATAGGAAAAAGAGCAGTGAGATGGAAAGAAAGCAAGATGCTCATTTTCTGAACTCTCATTTGTTCCCACAGATAGAAAACAAAATAAGTAGATAAGTATAAATGAAAAGAAGATAGATCCCATCTACGTATTATTTCTTCGGAAGACTGTACCATAGATCCAAACAGACACTAGGAAAATCCTTCCTTTTTGAAGACAACCGTTAGAACAAAAACCTGTAGATCTTTCTACCATTCTATAGTGATACATGTCTTCACGCGCGTGTACGTATAAATTAATAAACAAGTTAAATTCAATTTGCTATTACATTCACATAACAGTTGTCAGCCAGTTCAGACTTAATCTAATAGTGTTGAGACCCCAAACGTAAGAGAAAGTTCGAAGAATCTAAACTATTTAACATGACTAGTGACGACGTGCAAAGCGGAGAGTTTATTCTGGCAAGCAAATTTTTTATGGATGAACAACCAGAACCACCAGAACCTTCCGAAATTTTCGATAACCTGGGGACGAAACCCCTAGTAGCTTCTTTCGTGGTTGCTGAAGACGACCCATTAAATATTTCTTCCGACCCAGATGCACTACCACGTAAAGGCGATGCTGTCATTAACAACGATACATCAAACCTAAGTACACATAAAATTTCCACGGGTGACACAATTGCGTCTTCCACAAGAGATACTATAGTTGTAATGATCACATTGACAATCATTCTTTTCACACTAATCGCCACATACTTTCTCTGGAGAAAGCGTAGAAGAACTTTCATCAACACAAATTGCAAGTAAGTTAAAGATTTTACGGGGACTGTAAAAATATTTACTTCTACTTTTTGCCCTAAACGCTATCGCTAATACTTAATTTTTAACGTCCGCTTTGAATTTTCGAGATTCATAAAAAATATTGTTAGAGCATATTTTTTCCAATGAATCTTATGGTAATCAAGCATGTATGGTTCCTTGCTTCCTAACATGGATTAGTAGATTGGAAGAGTATCGCTACTCCCGTCTAAGTCAGAACGACGTGGAAGTGGATAACGTCACTTTTCAGGGAGATTTGTCACATAAGCCGTTATCAAATGCTGTCCCAGTTTGTGCTGAAGACGACGGCGAAGACGACAGGGTAAATCATATCGCTAGATATAACATTTACTTTCCATAAGTTTAGCTTGAAGTACTCATTAAAACCTGCATGAATTTTTAGATGAAACCCGCAACTCTTTGTCTAGAATATGACTCCTTAGTAACCTTATCAATGGAAGGAAAAAGGGAACCCCAGATAATTTCTCGTTCCTCCACAAAGCCTGATGCAGTTAACGCTTTAATTGACGACTTTTCTGACGAGGTAAACACACGCAATATAATATGAAATTTAACTAATTTATATGTAATCTTGACACATTTTCCTATTTCTTTTTGTATATGAAGCAGGATCTCTTGCAATAAAGCGATTTGGACGTGGCGCATGAAATGCGGATAGTGTAAACTTTACACTGTAAAGTTGTCGTAAATTAAACTATTGGACTGCTTCGTTTGAACAAATAGAGGAGGCTATTATGTAGTACTAAAACTGAATATAACTTTGTCGATAGTTTATCGTTTACCAGTTCGAATTTATTAGGTTAGAGACTTTTCTAATTCTTCTAAGTAATACTTACTCCTCTAAAATGTGTAGTCCAAATGCAACTATTTTAATGGGGTATATAGAAAGAGGGTGTGTAAAAATAAGTATCTGTAAACCATGTTACTATTTAACGAGTAAAGGCATGCAATCATTCCGCGTGGAAACCTTCATAGAAAATATAAAGAACAGCTTTTTTTGCCACATTACGATTTTGACCACGTAAATTCTTTACCGCTTCATTTTTAAATACAATATAACCCATTAGATGTCAGAAAGATTTCAACTTATCGATTGAAAATGCAAACTCTGTGGGAATCAGTTTTAAGAGGGTTATTTTTTGCTTCACAAAAATAGATTCTTGCATGATTTAGAGAAACCCACTCCAAAGAAACCGCTCCCTTGACACAAATAATTACATTCAGTAAATAAAATTATCAGTAAGGTCACACGGAATTTTTATTTTTATGATCAGAATAAGCATATCAAAATAAGCTCTTCTCGGTATTTTTCATTAAGTTTCCCGTGGAAAGATTCCAAGTGTTTACTAGTTGTATGAATGCTATACGCTTGTTGTTCAGGTAGCTGATAAGGTAAGGTAGTGTTAAAATTAGAGCTGAAAGCTAATAGACTCGCTGATAATTCATCATTATTCGTGTCTTGAACTGACGAGAATAAAATTAATCTAATGTTTAAACCATATGCAAATTCATCAAAGTTTGTTTTTCTATGAAAGGCATTTTTGTTCAGCTTTATGTACACATTTAAAGTGTGCGATTGTAGTGTCGCCAACGTTCTGATTTAATAGGAGGCAAAACAATTCCAATCCCATGCAGTTTATTTCCATCAATACACTATGGACTTTCAACAATTCAAATCTTTTAAACTTTGTTTAAATAAAATTCTAACTCCTAATAAATACTTCACGTAACCTAATCTAGTGTAAGGTACGAAAAAATCATAAATCGTACTAGTTTATCAAATAATGAAATCAAAAATCATACCAAACTGTAGGTAAACAACTGAGCATACGTTCAAGACAATTTATAACGTTTCCTAGTTTTCTCACAATTTCAAGCATGTTAAAAGATTTAATATTTTGTGGACATTATAAAACAAGCTTCTATGACTTCCGCTTCGAAATCTTATGTGTCAAACATAAGACAGGTTACAAAGTATTTCTTAAAACAATCCCTTCGACGTAAAAATAAAATGAAGGAGAAACAACTTAATTTTCAAAAATTGTAAAGGTATTAAAAGCCCTTCCAGTTAGAAAACAGTGAATCGTAATTGACATACGATGATAAAAAATTCTTAAACAATTTCGCGATGTATACATGAAGTGTTACGCACTCGTCATAACCCGTGTAGGGATCGTGTTGGCCCAACGCTGTGCCATGTTTTCTAAAGCCTGAACGTCGTTACTATGCAAGGCGAATCTGCAAAAATAAAAGGAAATTAATCTCTTATTTTTGCTTCTTTTTTTACGCTGCTTGTAATCATTCAAACAATTGTTAGGAATTTACCTGCGAATATGTTTTAAGAAATTAGGATAAAATTCAAGCGGGTTAGCAATTTCATCGCTTTTCAGCAAAATTGCCGATATTGCAAAAGAGGACTTGAGCGTCCAATGTGATTCGATGTCTTCAGCTAGCATTGCGTCACAATGCGATAGCATTTGTTCTGCCTGATGAAAGAGGCAGGTTAGGATAGATATCCCGATCTAAACCGAAAAACAAAATTTAATGTGTGATTCAAAACTACCTTGACGTTGAAATCATCATTGTGCTTACCTGAGTAATTACAATTGACTCAAACATAACGTTGTCAGTGACACCGGCCAAAATGGTAAGCAAATCACGAATTTCAGCATGTAAAATACAATGCCTCAGGTAAGGAAATGCTTTGTCCATGTCGTCATGCCCCCACAATGGAAAAATATCCAGGAGGTGCCCTAATACTTTATATCTTATGGAGGGGTCAATCAGAGGAAGTGCACGGCATACAAGCATCTTCGCACAAATATAAATACATTTATGTATAGCGCCATGAAATGTAACAATTAATATTTCTCATAAGCCTAATTCGTTTTGTTTTATGATCACTTACCTTTCCCTTTGGAACAGCAATAATGCTAATAAATTTGTCGTTTGATGTCAAAATCCTTGCGACTTTGGCAGCATTTTGGCTCCGACGCAGAACATCATTCTCAGCTGCATTGCATAGAATACTCATACGAATATCTGATTCCTCCATTACCAGCAAACATTCGTAGAGCTAGAAACCATTATTGGTAGAATTGCACTTTTTAATTCAAATAATTAAATATTTTATAAGACTTCAATTCGTTTTGTTTCATTCTATTCTAGAATTACCTTCTCAATTTCGAGCAACAAATAGCGAAAAGCTTTTACTCCAGTTTTAGAAGCAGTTCGGCTTTCTGTTACTCGGATGAATGTGTCAATGACGCGTTTTGGGGCAAGTGCACTAACAGCCTGCAATTTATTGTCATGAAATCAATTGTGTTAACATAATTATAAGTAATTGGATAAAAAATGGCGATGATAAGTACCTGGAGCTTTCCTAAACAATTTTCAAAGCGTGCAGGTTCGTACTGGCTCTTCTGTGTGTTTCCATCGTCCCTCTTTGGATAAAGTTTCGTTAGTAGTTGCAATCCCCCAGGAGCAGCTTGTTTTGCCTTGTGCATCTATTATTAAAATGAGAATAGAGTTTCTTTGGAGGCAGTTGATTTTAAAAGTCATGCGGGTATCAAACTTTGCTTACTAAATTATAGTAGTCCGTGGTGAACGGATGATCATTTTGAAGTTGAATAATTTGTATATTTCTTAACCGTTGTTTATCTTTCTCGGTCATGAGACCTCGATATGGGTCATCAGTCTTGAATTGTTGTTTTCTGTAACCAGGACCAACGTTTTGAGGCGATGAGTAACCAGCTTGGGGAAGAACATGCGGACGTATATGAGGAGGCATCACAGCTGTCATAGGCATAATAAGCGGCAACCTCCCACGAAGTTGGGGGTTCATGTGTAGCATTCGTATGTGCTGTTGTTGTTGTTGCAATGGTGACATTCCAGGGTGAAATCCTTGGAGAAGCTGCGGTGGAATAGGGCCACCTGAGACCATTCCAGGGTGCATAGCGGGATGTGGGGGTGCAGGTAGGAGGCCTTGTCTAGCTAAAAGCATTTGCTTTTGCTGCTCCATCATCATGAAGTTATTAACCGCGGCATTCGCATTCAAGCCTGGAGGTGTTCCGGGAAGGTTGTTATAGTTTATGGGATGAGAAGGACCTAAACTAGCTACATTACTTTGTTGTTGTTGCTGTTGTCCGATGGCAGGAGGAAGTTGAACTTGTGCTTGCTTTTGCTGCCCCGGTGTGTGAAAAGACGCATCTTGGTTTAACAATTGGCTGAACTGGCTCAAATTACGTAGTGGTGACCTTCCTCTATTGTCCACATCGTGTGATCGTTGAGTTGGCGTTGCTAATGGCGATTCCTGAATCAGTGCCCTCTCCAAATCCTCCGCCATAAGGACTTTTGGTTTTGCATGGTTAACTAAAGGCTCTTCCGTCAGCTTTGGTGACGATGCATTTTTATTACCCTCCTCCAAAAGCTCTCTTTCAATTTCTTCCACCGTTTTAAAAACCTTAAGGCACAAGTTCTTGAAATGAGATACTAAAGTTGAATCATAACTTATAGTCCTCGCAATTCAGTGCATACTTACTGGTTTCTTGGATGAAGCTGAGTTAACCGGTGTGCTAGTTTGCATGCCTCCCACGAACTTGCTTAAATTATTCTCTCCATCCACCAATATTTCTGAAAAATCAGAAAGAAGTGGTATCTACAGACGAACAAGTCTAATAAACTATTAATAAACTTATAAATAAAATTTTTCTTTACCATCACTAGGCAAATAATTTGAGCGAACGGACTGCTTAATCGAACTATTTACTACGGCGGGTTGAATATTACGGATCGGAGAGGGGGTGACATTGTTCGTGTCATCAAGCAAACTAGTTGGATGCATAGACCAAACGGAAGACCCTAAAAGTGAACTGCCGCCAGGTAGCTCCTTATCCATTAACCAATGAAGGTGTTTCGTAGCAACCTGCAAAGTAAAAGAGGTTTACGTATTGACTTGACACGCTTAAACTTTCTAATGCTTATAGGTAGGGCTGCCACGTTTATCGTTTTTAGTTTACTAAACGTTTAATGACCGTTTATTTGGTTCGTTTATCATTTGTAAACGGATTCCGTTTACCAGTTACGGGTTGTAAACATCAACGAGTAAACGGTTTTTTCGTTTCGTTTATCGTTAACAAAAAAAATGGCGGCGATTCCTCAGTTCTAATGGAAGAATGGCATTATGTACCACTGTGGTCGATATAAATGACCTTCAGCCTTCAGCGTTGTGTAAGACACAGCTGAGTGGTATGATCGTGTCAATATCAATGCATTATGTAAACTGTAAATTGGTGTACATGCGCAAAACATCACTTAAATATGGTGTTATAGATTGCGCTATGTAATTATTAATGCCAAAATATGTAATAAACGAAAATAAACGGTTTACGGTTCGTTTATTGGTAGTTAAACGAGTCGATTTTGTTTCGATTAGTGCATACCCGCCGCATTCAACGTTTCGTTTAGCGACTATAAACGTTTACGAAGTTGGTTTTGTAAACATGAACTATAAACTGCAGCCCTAATTACAGGATCGACTTATCTATCCCTAAGGCTAAAAGTCGATCTTACAAGCACAGGTCATCTTTACAAGCCAAATTTTAGAACAATCTACTGAGTGGATATGTGATTCTGATAGTATAAAATTCTTTACCTGGGGAGGCATAAAATATGTGCTAAAATTGGAGGTGGCGCCCAACCTACTAAGCTTCAACTTCCTCGCTTCTTCTTCATCTTCCGTATCCTCCATGTCATCCAGAACCAACCGAGAGATACTCTCCTCTAGCGCATTGTCGTTCTCATAATCATAATACTCAGTCTCTTTTGGAGTTTCCTTAGCAACTACAGTTTCGATTGTGTCTACCGGCGGAGCACTTGACTTTGAGTATCCCTGAGCATAGACAAAATTTTAAACATTCCATTTTCCCACGGATCAGACAAAATGTAAAAGTAAGTTAAATTACCCATTTACATTGCTAGAAGAGTTAGGATGAGTTAATTCAATTGAGCCTTTCGCAAGATCCTCAAATAGCAACGTTTGTGACGACTCCCAAGTATATTCTACAAACAAAATAGGTAAGAAAAATCAACACTATTTTTTATCTTTTGATGTCATTAAATAAACATTTCCTGGCACGAAATTAATACCTTCTCCACCTCCTCCAAATGTTTCATCGTTAAGAGCGTCATATTCATCTTCTGGTCCAACACTCCACTCAGGCTGTTCCTGTTCGCCTTCTTCCATATGTATTTCTGTACACTGCTAGAGTTAACAATGTTCGAATCAATACAGTTATAAATATTTTAGCCAGAATATTTTTTTATTTCACCTCCAACCTTATATTAATTAGTATAACGTTCAAAAATGTGCGATGTTTAGTAGTTTTTTGACATAGAAA
>JAANSQ010003441.1:0-10121 GCA_036850885.1 Lepidocyrtinus dapeste
GTGGGCCATTGGGGAGCGACAAATGTTCCCTATCGTTATTAATTGGAATAGTTGTATATAAATTTCATAGTTAAAACAATCTAAATTAACCCTAGCAAACTGATTATTGATAAATTAAAAGATTGACAACTTCAGTAAATTCTAGTAATTTGCTAATTGCTTCCGTGTCCACTTACCCAAGCAAATGAACAAGACCTTTTTCACCATCTTCAAAAATGTTTAGACAACTTGACAATAGGTTTGAAGAGAAAATTAATTTGTTGAAAAATTAGGTAATATGTTTAGTAGACTGCTCAGCTGCTGTCGTAATGCCGTGAAATATTGGCAAATATGAGTTTCCTTACATAACACACTCAACTGACTCAACTCTATACTCTGCTGGACATCCTATCCTGTAAATTTAAAACGCACAATATTATTGCGAGTGCGTGGTCAGTTTCATTCAGTTCTTCCAAGGTCAGCCTGGAAAAAAGACACAACACAACATATATCCAGGAAGGACCAGGAGTCAGGTTATACTTATGCATAATGGAGCTATCTAGAGAGGTTTTGCGCGGCATTCTGGTCAATTTGATGGGGCAGGTGGATGCAAAAATATTAGAACTTTCTCTCATTCAAAATAATAACTACCTACCTGGTCATTCTGGATTTCTCTCAAGATGAGTGGACAGTGGATGGTTTTCTCATTCTCCCGGTTAGGAAAGCACAACTTTCATGATATGTTGAGGGAAAAAATATAAATATGTATTTAACTAACGTATGATGTTAATCAGGGAAAAAACAAATTATGTCGAGTTGTAGAACAATCAAACGAGTGGTTTGTGGTATTTCTGGGGGAGTTGATAGTGCAGTGAGTGCTGCACTGTTAAAAAATAAAGGATTTGAAGTTATCGGAGCTTATATGAAAAACTGGGATCCTCAAGACGAAGAGGGATCCTGTCAGACTAATCAAGAAGCAGACTATAACGATGCCAAGTCCATTTGTGACCACTTGCGGATACCATTTGTAACGGTGTCTTTTGTGAAAGAGTACTGGAACGAGGTGTTTACCAGACTTGTTGAAGACTATGAGCAGGGTTGCACTCCTAATCCTGACGTGTTATGCAATAAATTCATTAAGTTCGGGGCATTCTACAAGTACGCAGTTGATAACCTAAGTGCTGATGCGATTGCAACCGGTCATTACGCCCGAAACTCATTCGGAACTTACCTGGAACAATACAGCACCGAGAAGATGGCCCTGTTAAAAAATGCAGTAGATACTAGAAAAAATCAGACGCTGTTCCTCAGTGATATTCACCAAGAGCCTTTGAGACGTACGATGTTTCCTCTTGGCAACTTGTATAAATCCAGCGTAAGGAAGATGGCGTTGGACATGGGTATGGAAAAAGTAGCCAAAAAGCCAGATAGTGTTGGCATCTGTTTCATAGGAGATCGTCGTTTCTCCCACTTTATATCTAGCTATATCACCGATAAACCCGGAGTATTTGTGGATGTAGACTCCGGGAAGATTGTGGGACAGCACAAGGGTGTTCATCAGTTTACCATTGGACAGCGGTGCAAAATCCAGGGATGTCCTCAAGCTTATTACGTCGTCTTCAGAGATCCAATGCTTCAAACAATCTACGCAGCTCAAGGAAGGGACCATCCAGCGCTTTACGCCAAAGTCCTAACCATTGCTAAGCCTCATTGGATAGCCTACAACCCAATGAGTGTAAAAAACGAGTCTTACCACTGCATGTTTAAGTTCCAGCACACTGAATGGACTATTCCTTGCCGACTCAACGCCAAAAAGGATGATGCTGAAGTGTTCACTCTAGAGTTGGCCTTCCCATCTCGGGCCGTGACTCCGGGACAACAAGCAGTCTTTTACAAAGACGATGTGTGTTTAGGAGGCGCCCGAATTTTGGCCTCGGATTCTCTAGTCTTTTTGAAAAATAGTCCTGCATACAAAAATTACATTAATTCTGGTTTTATTCAACGCCGTAATTCAGTGATACAGTAACATTAAGTAAACTTGGTAGATCAAAAACTATGATTTATATGAAAGCAATAAAAATTTGCAATGAACAAAAATATCCAGCTAAAAGTGTGCTGCGTACTTTTATTTCCTTTAATTTTAACATTTACAACGTTTTTAGCAATAATTACGTGTTTATATTTCATATAGTAAATATTTTCTCATCGTCCAACGTATGTATATTACGAATATGTTTGCGAGTCGGCATTTCCTAAACTTTCATCAGCTAATTGCAACTCTTGGAAATGCTCCAATTTGCCCCCTAAGGAGTACATTATACTTAACTTATAAAGATATTTTTCATTGCGCGTAATAACAATAATACGTAATAATAACAACAATTAGTTTGTTTGATGACGATTGTGAATTATGTTTGATTACAAAGCTTGAAAAGACGATTCAAATTTCAAAAGTCGTTTAATGTATATTTATTTTTATTTCGAAAATATAAAGACACTAACATAAAAACCATTGCAAGAATTATTGCATAGCTTAACAAAAAATCCATAATAATGCACAAACTTTAACAAGTTGATTGTATCATGAAAAAGGAAGAAGAACGAGTATACGTATTTAAATCATATGCAACCTCGGTCTCGACATTTTTTATATGTTTCTGAATGCATAAACGATTTGCATAGGTAGGGCGTAAATAAATTCAATAATTCAAATAATTCAAGAAGGCAATACTTAATATATATTCGACTTACTTTAACTCTTTAACCAACCTTAAACTGGACTTGCCGACCACATCTCAATTCATACGGCGCAAAACATTCTACTAAACAGCAATATAAACCACAAGTTATAGGAAAGAGGGAGCTGACCCAAAAGCTTTCTAAAACGAAGAATTAATTGATTAAAAAAAGAGTTGTTCTCAATATTTCAACTTTCTTTGTTCATTTTTTATCATATCTTCTAATCATGTCTTATGCCAAAGAATTATCGTGCCCCCAATTTATTCGAATTGCTGCTATATCGGAGAAGTAGAATTTCTCTAACTAAACATTTCGAATTCGACCTTATACTGATACAATGCAATCTAGCTACTGTAAGATATACTTTTTAATTGAATCTCTTCAATTCAAATACATTTTGATATTTACAAGTTTTGCAGATAGATACCTTCATAAACTACAGAAACACAATTTCCCTTTAAAGACTTTATACACTCTTAACCACGCTTCAAGCCATCCTGCGACCTGCAAAATAGAAGCTTTCGAGAAATCCTATTCATTTAATTGCGTACTTTTCTTCTCTCCAAAACAAATCCTCTTAACTTTCCCAACTTTTATTGAGGAAACAAAGAATGTCCTCGTCCCGTCGTCCGATGTGACCCTAAATTTCCCTTACGTTATTCACCAAGCAAAATTTGTATAGAAACAACTTTGACCAGCCCTTCTACAATTCTTCTACGTGAAACGCTGAGCGGTGAAACATGTTTCTTTTGCCAGATAAGTTGTAACTATGGTATAGCAACAAAAAGACGAACTACCGTATAAAAGCCTTTTACTGACCGTTCATTTGAGATTTAAAAAGGTCGAGATTGATCCTGCAGGAGGGTACACTTTGGGAGAGACTCTGTATCAAAAATTAACCTGAGTAATAATTCATTGCGAGACCATTTTACCACTTACAACTTAACTTGCTAAAGGATAAACAGTTTCACTTAAAGGTAAACCATGTGAAATCAATCGTTAACAGGTTTGCTTTCTGCGCCATAATTTCATGTCTTGACTGCCAAGATCAAACATTGCAAAAAAAAATGTTTTATAATATTTCGTACTGTTTACCTCTGGCATAACATTCATTTAGTTTAAATTATTACCGACACTTTTTCAGAGGCTTCTCCCTGCAAACATTTTTCAGTAGTTCCTAACATAATACATTCAAACCATTTTATAAACCAAAACTAACAAACCACCATTTTCTTATTTATATAAACACATGCATAGATTTAGTTTAAAGTCCAGATTGAGGCTGGATAAAATGTAAAATCTAGATTTTATAAAGAAAGAAAAGAAAGTACTAAAGTACGCTAGTACACAGATACACCAATTTTACGAAACGTAAATTGCAAAGTAACGCAAGTAAGGGACACAAAAGGAAAAAAAATTGAAGCAATGAAAATTCTAACGATTTAAAGTTAAAACTCTAAACTGCTACTCTACTCTACCTACTTGTTTCTTGAATATTTTTTTCATCGTTTTAGTAACACAGCCATTAGGAAGCTATAGATACAATATTATACGTATTTTCATTTCTTGTATGAAAAAATTAAAAATTCTGCAACTCTACAGAGATGAAGATCACATTGTATATCCTTTCTTATAGACCTACATGTGCTATCAAATAGCCATGTACGATCATTCACATAAGAGGTAAATGCATATAATGAATAAATTATAGGCGTCCTTTTCTAAACGATTTTTCTTAAATCCATCTTCACACGCAACATATATTTTCGTAGGAAATATAGCTAATAATACATATATAGCATATGTATTTAATACATTTATAGAAAAAAACTTACTTTGGAATCTGTATCTTTTAAAGAAGTATTAAGCTTAAAGACTTGGACAATGTTTTTTATTTTTCCTTCAAAGATCAATAGAATTTGGCAAAGTTGACAATTGGATTGATAGTGTACTTGGTTAACACAGCATCAACTCCAACCTAACTTTAATTCATCAGGTGACTTTTTGGGTACGTTTTTGCATCAGTAAAATTACATAGATCGTAAAACCTCTACTTCATGACTTCCTTCCGTGCTTAATTCCCATCTTTAATTAATCCCTTATAATGATTAACCTCATTGACAATATTGGCTGTAAAATACTCATACCAATTTTAGAAAGACAAAGGCAAACCATGAGCGTTTCTAGGAATAACTATAGTGATTTATCCCGACCCATATTTTGTCTTTTCGAATCTTTTCTTTTCACCAAATTTATCAGAGATATAAATATCAAGAGGTTTAACGGTATACACTTTTTTGTAGTCTGTCTCTCAACAACTCTACAAATCCAGCTCGCGAGCCGAAAAATTGAGATTTTCGTAGTGTTCGAGGTGACCTTCTATAAGTTCTATATAGCCCTTTAAAGACAAAAAATATGTACTTAACTAGAACGCTGTTAAGGAAAATGAAAACGATTAAACTTATGAAACCAACTAACCGCTTTTGAATGATGATAAAAACTATGAGTTCCCAAGACTAGTTTGCCCGCTTGACGATGAAACTGAATACTGGAGTGAAATGAGGCCAGTGAAAGTCATCATGTAGAATAAGATGTCTTCAGAAAATGGAACAGTGACACCTAACCTTCAAATGATCATACCCTTTTCCTTTACAAGATAAACGATTGAGCATACATTAGTGTATTATTAAAGCCAGCGGTTATGTTGGACGATTGAATGAATTATTTTTTAAAAAATTAAACAACAACAAAACGAAGCAGTAGTAAATGGCTGTTATAATCTCATTTTAAATTTCTGATCCAGAGTATAAAATGCCGAAAATACGGGCGCTGCGGAGCTAAAATAAAAACCAAAAGTAACCGTAGTTGGTGAGCAACGAATAAGTATAATTGGCAAACCACGCTGCAGAACAACTCTCAGCTATGAACACACCAACAATCAACTCTAGAACAAAATACGTAAACTAATATGGTTGTACTATGGGAATCTTGTTTAAACAGCTTCATTTCAGCCCATCTTCGCGCTCAATCAAGGGGACAAGGGCTTAGTACTTGGGTCACGAATAAAACTTGTAGCTTCATGACAAAATTTTGAAACCAAATACTATAGTTCCATATCACGAGCTTCATCTTCACTGAAGTCCGACATGGAGCTTTCAGAATCTGACGAGAGATTATTGTTGTTGGCGGAGGAGGACTGATTTTTTTCTGATGTCTCCTTTTCTTGTTCCCTGAGTGCGTCTTCGGTGGCATACTTTCGAACGTACTCTATTTAAAAAAAACGGGCAATGGTAATGTGATTTAGGAACAAGTTGGAAAAAGTCAATAATTATTTCAAATTACCAGTGACTTTTTTCTTGTATTCTTCAGGTTTATGGAGGTACATGGCAGCTGCATCTCCATTAAGTGGGTCAATGGGATTCGGGTAGGTCAATAATTGAGGTAAAAATGACTCAAATATGTTGGACAAATCTGAAAAAGAATTAAATAATTAGTTTATACCCAGTTTTATGTAACATAGATACACCTAATATCAAATGATTCTTTAACCTAACTTATCAACGGCCATTTGCAAATAATGTATGTAAGTAATCATTAATTGAAGCTCCTACGGAGAGAGGCATCATAAGTTAAATGGTTCATTGGTTAATTGCAAGAAGGAAAGTATAAAGGCAACCTCGAGTTCAGCCCAACTCGGCATGCCAATTTTTGTTCGATGGATAAATTGGATGCGGAGAGAAGACAAATATGGGAAATGAAGAGAATGAGAAAAACATACATACTTTAGCGTTGTAAAGGATAAGAAAAGCAACGGGATATTTTTGCAAAAGGTACAACGTTCAAGCCAAGCCATCCCATTCTACAGCTAAAACTCCTTCAAAAAAGTAAAAAATTCATGTATTTTAACCATCACATCAGGATGGAGTTCCTTCCCAAGTGAACCATACAGAATGTGTGCGCAAACACGAAAAGCAGTTTCTAAAAATACAGATAATTTTTCCTCGAGCTATGCCCAAGATAAAAAATGGGGTACAAACAATCCCAACGTATGTGTTTACTTACTAAATAGTGGAAGCATATCAACTACGTAAACTTAGAAAAGCTTTTCAGGGAAAATAAATAAAAGTAACCTGGAAAGAGAGAATGTGTCGAACGACTTTTCGAAAGATAGTGATAGACCTAGATTACTGACAAGGAATAACATTGCGCTAAGATCTGTGCTATATGAAAACCACTTAAACATAATGAGCTGTCATAATTAAAACTCTTAAAATATTACTACGCATCTTTAAAACGTGTTAGGCTAATGTGAAAACTAAGATTTTATTCAACGTTACATCATTAGTTGCTTAATAATTGTAAAAAAAGAGGTAAATATTTTGGGCAAAATATCCAGATGACACATTCTACAATTTTCTTTTCCATCTTGCTCAATGCCATAATCATAAAATGATTTGGTTAACTTCTAAAGCGTTCATTAGAGTGTGACCAGCTTTACACATGAGGTCATACAAATATTTTTTTACATTTATATATACAGTCTTGATTCGCGTTTCTTCATCGTATATCGTGTCTTTTCAACCTTTATAAATAACCAATAAACCCAGTCGTGCGCCTCCATTCTCCTCTTTTCATAGTAAAAAGCATGGCAATATAATGAGAGTCCAATTTGTAGTAGAACCAGAACTATCAAAAACTTGGCCAATCTTGTGCAAAAATGATGTTAGTTAGTTGCTACGGCTTGTCGTTCTTATGCACACTCCAATCTACAAATTAATTTTGGTTGGTCGGATTACTTGCCTTGCGAAATTCAAGACAAAACGTTGAAGGTGGCCTGGCTTGAGTCACTTTTGACTCTCTCTAAACCACAGGGAATTACATGATTATATATTTATAGTAAGTATCATACATCGCATTTTTAAACTATAATATCTAAGTTTTATATTCATGCTGACTGCTCATTATTACTAAATGAAAGAAATGAAGTAAATTCAATGCACCTCTACTATCCTCTTCGATTTCATTCAAACCCAAACTTGAAAAAGTAATTTTTTCATGACAATTTCAAACAAATGAAATAAAAAAATTTGGACCTTCCTTTACTACTTAGGTGCGTTTGAGAGCATAATAAATTTTCCTTTTCATATAAATGAAACCTAAATCTACTTATGATATACTTAGGCTTATAACTTATTTCAATAATATAACCTGAACAAGAACATCTACTGAATTGAAACATTCAAAACCTTCCACGTTTTTCATCATGTTATAGAACAAGTAGCAAACTAGACTTACTAAACATCCCTGTACATAAATTAGCAAGATGATGCAATTTCCAATACACATTTGAAACCTGATACTTATTTAACGACAAAATGGTATCCAAACGTTAAACATAATAGTGGTTCAGCAATACATCAATATAAACCATACAGCGTTTCCCAAGTAGAGAGAAAGAAAATATAAAAAGGATCTTAATTGAATACGCGTTCTTGATTTGTATGCTATTATTCAGCCTTTTACTTTTTACATATTTTGTGAGTTGGAATTCTCAAATAATTTTATTATGCAGAAACAGGTACACCAAAGCTGTCAGTGCTTTTCTAGTTAGAGCTTTAAAATTGAAGCACATGGCTGATAATGGCACTCATGTTCATGTTTCCTGCTAAAACTACACATTTGCTTTGGGCTAAGCTAAGGATAATCCTGATTTCTGAAGTGATTTTCTTGAATTTATTCGTTGACAAGAAAATGAAAGTGAAATACGATGATTGCACGGATGCATAACAATTAAATATTAAGCTCACGGAAGAAAAAATACCGTCATGTTACATAGGGTAACTTTTATATACAACTTTCAACTTGGATGTAAACGGTAATATATTTCCAGGTGTTGAATTCATTTATAGATTGAAGGCCATATACTTTTTTGATTGAGAGCATTGGGCAAGTTTTCTCCAAAACAATTTAATTTTACTCTAGGGAAATTATATCAGAACAAATAGATCGTGAATATGGCACACTTAGGCAATTTTAACAACTTTTTCTGAGAGCTCTTCAGAAGGAAAAAAGCAGCTTATACGCTTAAAGGTTCATTGGAAACTTCAAAACCTGTCCAAACCCAATAGCAAATCAAACAAAGCATCGCATCATCTACATACAAACAGGAGTGAATTGTAAAATACATCGTACATAATTCAAATGAATCCAATATATTTCTCTGTCAAGATGCAGGAAGAAATGCAAAAATTATCATAATGACTGGATGGGTTCAGAACGCATTACTATGAGAGACTCTATGTGAAGCATGTACGCACGTAAGTAGTAAGTAGCCAGGTTGGGTCAATACTCAATTGGTAATAATGAATGACATAGCGGGGTGCTCCATCCTTATGATTAACTCAGCGGATGACGTGAGTGTGGCAATTTACTGCTATTTTTAAGCCATTATATATTCATTTTTTCTTAAAGAAACTCTACCCAGGAAATGATAGACTTAGGCTTTTGAATGTAAATAATATCTAGATTGCAGCTAAAACACGAAAAGTTGACTAGAACAACAAAATAATAGGTAACTACCTAGTAGTTTAGTAAAAACGGTAAAGACATTTAAGACGTACCATACAAGGCGGTCCACGCTTGGTTGATTACATCAAGGCAAACGGTGCCAGAGACTTCGTCAATGTTAGGATGATATACTTTGTTCATGAAACCGATAGACGGAGATTTGAAGGGGTAGTGCTCTGGAAGGTGAACTCGGACTTTCCATATTCCTCCTTCGTACGGAGCTGTAAAATTAATAGTGAGGTTAGCTTTTAAAAATGGTAACTGATTCGAATCTCTGATACATATTCAAGCCTTGCTTAAAATCAAGCATGTTTGATTTATTCTTGAATAAAACCACCAATGCTATAAAACCAAATCGTCAAAGTGAAACAACATGACACACCATGGTGACTCATCAAAGACATAATGTCACCCTAAATTAGAAATAATCAGGACATATCAACTTTATTTAAAAAACGGGAACAACGCTGCATACATGGGATGCAACTTCGTCATTCAATTATTATCAGAGTAACAAGATACAAGTTCAAACTGCATTGAAAGGGAAATGCAAATAAAAAGGTCTAACTTCTTAATACTAGTGCACGTCATGCTTATCATGTTTATCTCATTTTTTCCTACATAGCACGCACAATTACTGGTTTTACCTGAATTAGTTTACTACATTGTTTTACTAGCAAGACAACAAAGAGTACATTCGTTTTTATGTTAAATGATCCTGTGTTGCTCTACCACTAAAAAAGAGCTTCTTTTAGATCTGGGTCAACCAATTCGTAATTAATTCGTGAAATATCTTATCTATTAACACGTGATCTCTGTGTGTGTGTGTGTGTGTG
>JAANSQ010003442.1:0-10121 GCA_036850885.1 Lepidocyrtinus dapeste
CTTACAACTTTCTCCAATGGATGAACAATATCTGAAACTCAGTCCAAATTGGGTAGACTGGAGACAGTTGTTCATGTGATCTTCATTCGGTGCTGTCATTGCATTGTCCCCTCCAAAGAGAAAGTAAAGTAGGCTACTATCACCATTGTAAGGATGGTAGTTTTTTCAAGTCGAGATTTTATAGCCCCCGTTTCAGAAACAAGTTTCCTCTGTCTTCCTAATTTTCTCCAGCGTACAGTCAACTTTATCACTTGTTCTTTCCCTTCAGTGAATTGACTATGAGACAGTGACGACAGTGTAATGGCTTTGGCTTGGTTTGGTGAGGCATGGCATGTCAGTATAGTCTGCTGAGCATAAACTTACGCTAATAAAATGTTACTTCATCTTAAGTCAATATCGAAGAGTTTCCCATTGCCACGCTTCCCAAACCCTAACCTAATGTTCAGTGCTTCAGTTCCTTTGCTAAGTGTCCTGTGATCAATTGAAAAGAATGGAATGAGTCTGAAAATCTGGATGCTCATCTCCTTCTCTACTTAATGTATATGCTGGACTACACGTTCTCCTGATTGTCGCATTGAGAATTTGGTTAATTAGTTGGTGAAATATTTATGTACCAGACCAGGATCGTATCAAAGTGCCCCAGTAAAAAAGAAGGTAAACGGAAAAGGATTACTAATTCAGTCTGATTAACGCTCAAAAAGTCATCTGAAGTGAATGTCCAGAAACCTTAGGGGTATAAACTCTGGAGAATCTAGAAGGTGAAAGGTACACTCACTGTTACAATTTAAAGCTTGACATGACGTGATACGAATGAATGGGACGGCAGCGGAAGGGGAAATTTTTTATTATTCCCGTTATAAACTAATGACGCATATTATTGCTCCGGAAGAAGTCTGCCGGAAATGATTATGATAATGACTATTGCCTAGAAGAGCTGTGTAAGTACTAAAAACATGGAATGCTTCAGTTTCCTTCAAACCGATTTAGGTTGGATTGAGATTGAAATGTCCCAGACTAACGGGGAAATGCATAATTGCATGGTTAATTTTTTTTACACGAAAACTAACCAACTTGAAAAACAGAACAACCCATGTTAAAACCCAAGCTACACAGTTGAATAATTTTCTGATACATTCGCTAAAAATGCAAAAAAAAAATCACGAAGGAATAAAGGGGTAATGGAAGACAGCCAGTTGCTGGAGTATAAGTAATCTGTTAAGCCTCAAGATCATTCCATCCTCTCATCATCATATTATCAGTTTAAAATCTGTCCCTTTGAAAGAGCCTTAAGCCACCCGTCCGACTGGATCATGTTTATGAATGAATGATATCTATAAATAGAACTAAAGTTTGTAACTTGAACTCAAACTGATTCATTTTTTGTTATTTCAGCTTTCATATTTCTCATCGCTCTATCTCAATCTAAAAAAACTTTAGCTGGGCAATAGACCCATTTCCGGTGAAAGCATAAACTTCCAAAGATCTAAAGCATAATGGGTTTCCCTGACCTTCTGTAACTATTCCTCTACTACTCTTCAAGCTAACTTCTGTGGAGTCTAGAGAAGGGAACAGATTTTAGTGCTCCTCTTAGAAATATTTTGGGAAAAGTGGGGAAACTGAAACTACAGCTAAAGATTCTTATCCAGTGAATAAAATGTAATGCTGATCCTTCTCGTCATGATTATGACTCACTGCTCAAGCAGCACCAAACCACATTCTATTGTTAGTGTCGGCATCTTTAAACATCTGGAACTCTAGAGAAAAATAACCAAGGATAAAAAATGTTCCAAGTTTTTACAAGATACGCAATTTTTGCAGAGATTGTGAACTTAACTCGGTCATCATATCAAATCACTAGAATCACATTGTTGTGTAGGTTGTAACAGGAGTAAATTGAGCGTAAAATAAGTCCACTATGATGTTCACAAAGTCTTTTCCCAAGGGAAAGATTTCACTCCGATATGATATGATAATGCGGTTGTAGTTCAGGCTGTTTTCAAACCGGAAACAGAACATGGCTAGGGAGGTAATAGAGATATGGAATTTTTCAAAAATAACTTTCTTCTTATCTGAGAAAAGAAGACTATCAAGTGTAATAATAAACTCGAGTTTTTTATCAAGGGAATCTTTTTTTGCAAAAGCGCTTTTTTCAGTATGAAGTCTAGAGAGTATAATGTGAAGTTGTATGGTTGTATTGTATGGATTAATAATTTGCGAAGGGAGATATGACTCAAAGTACGCTGTTGATGTTCATGATAGTGCATGCCCTACGAAATGAACCCTTTAACTTATTTTTGAAATGCTCCTGGAGAAGAAAACGGAACGATGATGATGCTACTAGAGCGAGCTAAAATCTAACCCTAATTTTCGAGCTGGTTTCAGGTCAAAGTTCTAAAAAACTAAAACGCTGTTTGGAATGGATGCAGCCCATTAGCTGTATGACTAGCTTTTGAAAAATAATTAAACTCTTTGTGGATATCAAATCTAGATTTCAGTCTTTGATATTTTGTACCAAAAATTTATTTCTGTCAAAAGAAAATATAAAAAGTACAAAGATAGAATCTTATTTGGGGGAATTGATAATGGCAGAATTCAAGATCATGGAATACAATGAGTCGTAGTAACAAGCGTAGTACATGAAGACGGCTTCAATCCCCTGTACCATAATAAATGGTGGTGGTGGTAATGGCTTGTATTGTAGCAAGTCTTCAATAAACTTTTTTAGTTCCGGAGGTACTGGAGGAATTGAAGCCGAAGATGAAGGTTCACTGCTAGGAGGAGTTTTAGAGTTGAACATTGGTGGTGGAAACGAAATCGGTGATGACCCCCATTGGCTCAGGTTGTTCATCTTGGGCACAGGAAAGTTGCAGGCTTCGCGTCGGAGATGAAATGATTGATCAAATAGAAAGTTTCCTATCAATCCCTGGGAGCAATGCTGCTGTGGAGGGAACAGTAGTGGTATCTGGTGTCTATTCAACTCCTTAAGGAACGCACGTGGAGGGTTACACCCTGGAAGGGTCTCCCTGACGAATGCGCCGCTGCTGTTCCTCATACTGGGATTTGGGTTGAAATTCTCCGAAGCTATCTTGAAGGGAAGGTCAATTCTCTGCTTAGACAAAATAGTTATGTCCCGCTTTACCAAGCATTGCAACAGATCCGTACTCGATCCATTGTTTATGGCAAAGTCACGCATCCTAAAATTTTGGTTCATGTTGGGTTTCTTTTTCTCAATTGTTTTCCTTGGGGAACGAAGTATGTCTCGAGCATTACCCATTTTTCAGAGCTTCTTAATAGACCTTAATAAAAACAACAAAAAAATTCGCAAAAGCTTGAATAAGGACTCTAATAAGGACTCAATATATATCTTCATTTAGATCTACCACAAAGAATTTAGAGTTGAATTTAATTTTTTGTTACCTGTTAAAATTACAAATCTACAGATTCCGCAAGAGTAGTTTAACTATTTAAACTAGTTTCTAATTCAAACAGAGCTCTACTTCACTAAATAATGTCCACTTCGCACCACCTGATTAGTACTAACCGTAGCTGCTAAAATTAGAAGTTAATTTAATTAAACTGTTTGGAATTCACAGTTGCACTTGAATCTTCAACTCTAAAAGCACTAAAATTCTTTACTTGCGTGCACCACATTACAAGTGCACTTCGTGGATCGCAAACGTATCAAAATGCACAGACAGACAATCGAAATGAACTTTGACGAGGAAAGCAATAGAAAAAAACACGAGGTTTCGAGTTGAGTGGCGGCGCGAAATCGTTTTGACCTCTCTCTTCTCTACTCTTCCTCTCTTTTGCCTTCTTTCTTCTTTCACAGTTACCTGTTCTACTAGAGGTAGTAGTACTGCCCATTTGAATGCAGCATTGCACATGATTCATGATGTTTCAGAGATTATGTACGTCATTGTAATACACCAACGTTGCAAAATTGAATTTCATTAGGGAGATTCGGATTCGGAAATGGTTAACGTGAAATTGAAATTAATCTACGCAACAAATAGTTTCCAGCCATTATGCTAAATGTGTGTTTTGCTGGGAAATGTGTTTTTTCTCATTGATCTTTTTCGAACACGTTCGAATGTCCCAGTTTTCCTCGGAGCGTGACCAACGTACCGGAAATGGAAGAGGTTGTGGGAAAAGCACTTTAAAATGGAATCAAGCCTGAATTAAAGAAATAAAGTGCAGAATTGAGTTCAATCAATCTACAATTGTACAATTGATGTAGCTGTGTGCCAATCACACTCAAGGAGATTGCAAAATACGCAACATACAAGCAAACCAGCCATCCTCTTATCCATTCAGATTTCCAGAAGCACACATTACTAAAGTACTATAAAAATTCAATTTTGGGGTATAGGCTGAACATGTATTTATGTATACAGTTTAAGTTTAGCCCTTTACGTTATATCTCAAATATACGGCGTATTTTGTGAAGATTGAATAGGGCATTAGTCAATGAATCATTGAACCGACCATTTTCTGATTTTCACTCTCACTCTCAATCACGTATCCAATACGTACCTTGAAGATTTAGTTCTAGTTTAAAAATCCCGCGAGAACACAAAAGCGTCATAAGTATATGGCGACACGACTTACTCACGATGCATTGAAAAATTGAAATTTTACTTCTGAATTGAAATGAAATGGGAAGGATGTTGAAAAATTGGGGGAAAGCAATGTGCTCTTATGTACTTTGTATTCTTTTCTTGAAAAATATTGCGAAAGTAAGAAAAACGGGTGAAATTGTAAATGCTATAATGCATTTAGTCGTTTCAGTTCCAGCCTTTCATTTTCTTTATAGGTTTTTGCTCTGTGAGAGTCAAGTGAAGTAGTTTTTGAGTGACAACCCCAAATAAGCATCTCTTTCTTTCGAAGAAAAGCAATGAATTTCGTTTGTTGAAGCAAATTGTAAAGTGAGTGTGGTATGTATAGTTTGTAGTTGGAAATTGCTGGATATAATGGATACATAGATGCATCTGTAAATACAGAAAGAAAAATTGGAATAAAACACTCATACATTTACAGTACTACTATACATGGCCATTTGTCTTGACTCTTCTAGGCCATTTGCAACGTCTATCAAATCCGGAAGTCAGAACAAAACGTAAACCATCAAGATGAGACTTGATAACAAATTGCCCAAAACTGCTTGATATGCATACGCATTACTTTACATTTTCGTTTTTAGGGAATCATAAAGACAGACAAAAGAAATTTTAGAGCTTTTCCACAAAACTCCAACTTGACTTGACGACTTGACTCGTAGGAGAAGGCAAGGATCCCTTAGGCCTTAAAGGGATAAGTTGCTGGAATAAAAGTTGAAGGTTAAATTTGAGACTGGTCTCGTGGAAGAGATGTAATCTGAAATGAATTTGGAGTATTTTTACTTTTGGCTATATCGTATCGCTTACATATTGCTCAGGATACTGTCTGGAAATTTTCAGACATAAAATTCATAATACATTCCGAAGGGACCAGCTTCAATTCTTAAGTACCGTACGGAACCATTTAATTTTTAAATTCTGAAAAAAATGAAGAACAGTAGAATCTAGCCAAAACTAAATGAAAGGCTCTTTTCCAGGAGGATACTTTTCTACAAGAACTTTGAAACGATTTACTCACCTGCTTTTTAGGCTAAGATGAGTTCCTGGAACAAGAAGAAGCATTAGTCCACATTATCATTTCATCATAACCCCCTTTAAGGAGAAAGTTATCCTTGGAACGGAAACTTTTATAAAACATTATCCATGCAGCTGGATATGATTAAAATATTTTTAAAATATTTATTTTTGTGATAAAAATGTCTATTCTTTTAAATTGCATACATTTCATTAGACAATTTCTCTTTGACTGGCCCTGAATCAATTTTTTCTCACTATCGCTCTGAACTAAAATGTTTAGGAAACTTTCAACTTTTTGAATGGGCAACTCACAGTAAAAAAATAAAGTTTAATAATTTGACTCAACCTATGTTTAAATAATGAACCTGCTTTATTTTCACTTTGAATGGGAGGATACTCCCGTTAAGAAAGTTTTTGTGTACCAATTTGCCAACTTGATTTAGATTGCATGTATCATCCATGAATTATTCAATTCAGTTAGGGAAAAAGATGTGCTCTTGTCGGCAGTTGGTTTGTCCCATAAAAGACTTTTCCAACTAGTTTCGCTCCGCTGGATAGATATGAAATAAATTTTTAACATCTCTCTTAATTACAAATTCAAATTCATCTGCAACAAGAAAGTAGATGAATAAAGTTTTACAAACATAAAGTGAACTCTCCAGGAACTGGGATTAAATAGAGCTAAATCGTTTTCCAGTAAATAAAAAACCAATTTTTAAAAATTGTTTCTTTTGTATCGAATCTGCCAATACAAAATGCAATAGAATAAGTATAAAAGTTTATCTATCTTTTCACCCCCTGCGTTCATGGATTTGGGTAATAATTCATTTTTTCCTAGGGTGGTTTAACTTGATTCTTCTATTCCTGGAACTGGAGCCTAGAGCCGTTTGTATTGAATTGAATTGAATATCGTAAAAAATAAGAAAAGTGAAAATGTCAAAGTTCCTTGGCCTGTAATAAGCAAAACGAATTCATTTTTTTGTATAAGTAAGCATATCTGGAGTAGAAATAGGTTGGAGTAGGCTTACGTTCGGATCACGTACTCGTAATCGCTGCTCTTGACGGGAATGTATGAGTTTTCCATGCAAATGTTATTGGAAAAGTTGCACATAGGGTACGTTACTTTACATGTTTCCCAAGTTCAGGAGCTACATATTCTCTGCAGATATTTTTGAGACTATTACCATTATATTTACAATGGTGAAAATAAAATGACTTTTTTCATGAAAAAATTTGCATGGGATTTTGTGGTGGGTTGATTTGATGTTTACAAATTAATATTTAGACACATATTTGGTTAATTTTACACTTTCACTTGTTTCCTTTCATTGCAGCTGTTCCAGAACATAAACCAATTATAATGACAAACCGGTTCTCCGCAAGTGTTGGTGATACGATCAACGTGAATTGTACGTCTTTTCGCTCNGACTGTTTTTTATTTGAATTTTCGTGTTTGATTGTCCTCAGACACATCCTCACTACCTCACTCCAGAGGTGAAAAGTATAGATTCCGACAGTAAAGAAACAGTGACGGTTGGTCTAAATTTCACTGTCCGCCAATTTCACTTCATCCGAGGCCGACTTACGCTCACCTGCAACGCGACAATCAGTCCAAAAATGTATAGCGGTAATGCAGAGGTTACTATTGTGGAATACGATCGCCCCAAGATATCTCCGGTAGTGGATGACTACTCATCCTTGCCATCTGAAGGAAAATCTGACAATCGGTACTCATCAGCAGGTATCTAACTTCAAGAAAAATTCTATTTCAACATTTCAATATTCCAAAAGTCATTTCTAGGAAAAATAACGTCTCATGGGGAACGTGTCAGTATGAAAAGGACTAAAAATAAGTTTACGTGGAATGGTCTCTGGGGTCAAAGAAAACTTTTCAAATCTATCTTTTGTCAAGCATGAAAGCACCCAAACATTTTTATCTCTGTGAAAATTCTCAAACATGCAGTGTTGAGTCTTGAGCCATGAATCTCCTGGAATGTTTCAGAAAATTCGAAAATTCCGAAACAAACAATTCCCACATTGTATCAAGCCACTTTAAAGGATGATAAAGGAATTGAAGCAATAAAAAGTCATACGAGAAATATTGCATACTGCAATTTGCCTAAACCGGAAGTTTCTCTAGAAAAAATATTTCCAGAAAGTTTACTTACATGTCATATGTGAATGGAAAGAATTAAAGCAAACCCATCTTTTCGCTGGCATCCGATCCGTAAAAAAGAAACCGCGGGACCATGTGTATCATTTCAGTTCCAGAGAAATTCCAAACCTTCCAGAGTATCATGTAATCTTGCATATGCGTACGAGAGAGAGCATAAACTAGTTCAATAAATACGTGCATATATTTTCCTGTAAAAAAATTCCAAGTATGGTATGATATGGTAAAAGGAAGCAGTTGGTCTGTTCCGAGAAAAGTTCATTGTCAATAAATCCAGAGTTTAAGACAGCCAGGAGGATCCAACCTACGGTATTTTTATGGGCCGACCAACTCATGCAAATTTGATGCGTTTAAAATAATATTTATTACCGCTTTATTGTTTTTCGTTTATTCTTTGCTGAGCTACCACTGTAGAATAAATACTGTTTACAGATTGCAAATTGAAATGGCGGGGTATGGCCTTTTGATAAAAAAATAATTTCGCGCTTAAATTCGTAAATGGTCGTAAATTCGTTAAAATTACTTGCCAAACATAACCTCAGTTTGGTTAAATGCATGAATGAACGCATATTTTATTTTGTAGAGGGGGTGCGCTGGAAAAAATCAGTTGAATCTTGTTTGTAAAAGCCAATACGGCTGTTTATATTCTGAATGATTCGGATTGACTCATGTAAATCTCTGCTAAATCCAAGTCAAACACTTGTCATGTCAATCAGATTTTTAAGGAAGCAACATCAGCCCTAAGAATACCTGAAAATGTAACGACTTGTTCCAACAGATCTGTTTACTGAAAGGGAAAGACGTGAGGTGAGGTGACGGCATGTTTGTTTTACACTTTGAAGAAAGTTATTTCATCTTCAGTGGATTATATTTATGATAGATAGGGGATGAAATATACATTTTTAGAGGGGAGGTATAAAATGTGCAGCATTACTTAGTTATTACGAAAGCAACTTTTTTCTTGACTCTGACTCCAAGTCCAAATAGCTCAATCTAAAATGTTCTCATTCTCTTCTTAGTTGTCTTTATTGCTCCAAGCAGTTTTTATTGCTAGTTTGGTTCGACTCAGCGAAAAAATTCCTTTTGGAGATCTCTCAGTCTTCCTCTTTCTTTTTGCTGTGCCTGTTTCTACAGATTCATACCGCACTACCACCTCTGGCGTAGTCCAGGGAGGAATGCGATGAGCATAAGTGTGAACAATGAATGCAGAGCTTTTTAAATCCGTCATGAAAATGAAAATGCGGACGTGGTGTTTTTATGAACCATTTCGAAACGTCTGTACACATCACAGTCACAGATTCACGTCATAATTGTGTAAACTCTCTCCGTTCTACCCTCCCGACTCCTGAGGAGTTTAATGTTGTTGATGAAAGCCAAAGCAGTTGATAGGAATGCATTTTTTACCAGAATTTCGCAACGTAAATGTCCTACTTGGCACCATACCACTTGCATTTTTGAGGCTCATTTGAAAACATGAAGGAAACTCTTCCCTTACGGCCATTCTGCATCATTTAGCTTCTCCAGAATTAGTAGTTTCTTCCGAGAGTAATTACAACATTGTGTGATTTTTTTTGTTTTGCAGGTTCCACTCTCTGGAGCACGTTTGCCGCAGACCTTTTGGCGCAATTGAGCTGGATAAGTAGTGTGTATTTGGGTTACTTTTGGTGCTAGGACGACTCGAGCTGTTTGGGTGGTCCATCATTTTTTCATCAAAATAGCGTCCTCCAAAAAACTCCAGCCCTTCCCACGGCATCGCTGACTCAATTCCTAGTCAAATATGAATTGTTTTTGTACATATTTATGATAAACAAAGGTGGAGAGAAGCTCCTGTTAAGTATTTCTTTAATTCGATTTACGAATAAGCCATTTAATGGTTTGATCTGGAACGCAGTAGCATAGTCTGAAGCTGGAGAAGCTCTTTCCTAGGACATTATATTATTTACTTAAATGCTGGAGTTTGAATAGATTGGCTCTGTACCAGAATATAAAATATAATTTTGTTTGGACTATCTCCTCGGTAAGAATACCGGAGTAGACTATGTTGACGTGCTTCGCCTAGAAATCATCCGAAGAGGTGATGAAAAATGCATTATCTTTTGTTTCCAGCTAAGCCACTAAACCCAACCAGTTAAGCGTATTGAGGTCCTGGAGGGGAAAAATAAATATTGTGGAATATATATATATGACCAAAGTGGAAATAAAATAGTGTAAAATTGAATTAAGTAGTGTTGCCCGTTTTGAAACTCCTGGAGGAAAAATCTGTGTTAGTAAATAAAACTCAATGTATCCTTTCTGGTTTTGACAGATTGGTT